>JAWRVF010001439.1:0-69044 GCA_036785485.1 Physcomitrellopsis africana | reverse complement strand
TATGTCTTTGTCAAGATTTGAGTTCATTATCACTTATCAACCAGGAAAACAACAAGGTTTGTCCGATGCCGTTTCTAGACGTTCTTATTTTGTACCAAAAGAAGGAGATGCAGCTTTTGAGCAATAAAGAACGACCCTCTTGAAACCACAGCAATTTCATCTTCGAGCAATGAAATCAACATTAACTATTGATTCAACTTTTCTTAAGCAAATTCAGTCAAGTATGTCTTTAGACCCTCTTGCTTATGATATCAAAAATAATTCTTCCAAGACTCATGATTCTTCTAAATTCGAGTTTAAGAATAACCTATTATATTTTGAAGGATGCCTATATGTTCTAGAAGGAGAAGCACATTTACATGTTCTTCAAGTACGTCATGATTTTCCAATGGCACGACATTTTGAATACAATAAGACTTTGGAACTTATATCAAGAGATTTTTGGTGGCTTCAAATGTAGAAGGCAGTCAAAGACTTTGTACAATCATGTGATATCTGCTCAAGATCAAAGACTCCTCGTCATCGACTTTTTGAACTTCTTCACCCATTATCTATTTTAAAACAACCATAGTCTTCTATTTCTATGGATTTCATCACAAATCTTCCAAGCTCAAGATCCATGACTCTATATTTCATGATAAAAGAGATTTGTCACCAAAGGCAATATTTCAGTAGCAAAATTACTGCAAGAAAGAATAATTAGTAATTCTTTTTATCATCGATAATGATCAGCATTTAGATATCTAAAAGATATTATACCAGTCAGAGAACTCAATTTGTGTCAAGATTTTAGAGAATCCTTTTTAAGATCTTAAAAGTGGATTTAAAGTTATCTTCAATTTTTCATCCTCAAACTAACGGACAAACAAAGCGCGTGAACCAAGTCTTGGAGCAATACTTAAGATATACCATCAACTACCAACAAGATGATTGAATAGCTCTTCTACCATTGGCAGAATTTACTTATAATAAGATACATTCTTCTATGCAACAAACACCTTTTTTTGCCAATTATGGTTACGAACCATGACTTGATGCTTTTGACTTTTCAAAAGTTAATAATCCAGCAACAGAAGATTTGGCAAATCGTTTGTCAGAGCTACATGCAATAATGAAGGTGCAATTAAAAGAAGCTCAAGAATGACAAAAAATAAATACAGATGCGTATCACAAGGAACAGCTACAATTCAACGTGGGGGACAAGGTATGGTTACTTCGCCGTAATATCAAGACTACTCGTCCTTGTGATAAGTTGGACTATCATAGGCTTAGACCTTTTCCTATTTCTAAATAAATCAATCTAATTGCATATCGATTATACCTATCGGAGTCCATGAAGATCCATCATGTATTCCACGTGTCACTACTCGAGCCATATAAGACAATGGATATACAAGGAAGAAGACAAATGCTCCCGCCTCATGTAGAAGTGGACAACGATGAAGAATTCGAGGTTGAAGAGATTTTAGATTCAAGGCAGCGCCAAAATCAACTGGAATATCTTGTGCATTGGTGCGGATATGATATTAGTAAATGCACATGGGAGCCATCAAAGAATCTAACAAATGCATCAATAAATCGACTGGAGGATGAATAATCAGCAAATTCAGCTCAAGAGCCATCATTTGTTGATTTATCGGACAAGATATTACGACTATCACAACCTTTAAGACGATGGAATAGAAATGAAGACCGTCAAGAACGACATATCCTTCCTCAGATTGATGGCAAAATACAACGAGTTTGGTATCACGACCTTGGAATAGACTCTCGATGTTTGGTGATACTTTTAGAGGTAAGAACTATTCCTGATGGTATTCCTAATATTTTCTTTGAAGGAAGTTATGAAGGCCTCAACAATGATTAAATAACAAGGTGGTCTTCTCGCCTTGGTATGGGACATTATCAATGGCTGAAAGGACCTATCAACTATCTTCAAAGGGAACAAAGATTAGAGTATGTGGCAAGTATAATTCGACGTATTTTGGACTTTCTCAACATATAATCCCCGCTCCTCATGGAACTCGTCTCTAGAAGGGGGAGTAATGTCACGGTCATAAGAATTACTCCAGTAAATGATCTAAGTAATATAGACCAATAGAAATAGATAAAATAAGTTGATTTGATAATATCTGATAGAGTAGCTTCCTAGAAGCTTCATAGATGCGGAATTACCTTTATACATGTCTATAGGTGATTAGTAGATTAGAAACTTGGTCAACAAGCTAGCCACATGGCGCACATGTTGGTAGCTTGTGGAACAAGCTAGCCATGTGTCACACATGTTGGTAGCTTGCAAATAAACCAAGTACGTGGCACACATGTGAGAAACTTGTTGTGCAAGTTTAACATATCTTGCAAATTAGACACATGTAGCAGGTCTTATAGAATATCGCCACGTAGCTCTTAGTTGGATAGTATTTATAGAGACAAGAGTGAAGCCTTCTTCACTCTTGTCAACTCCTTTCTTAGTTCTAGTCTGGTTTCAAGAGTCTTCACGTTTCTAGTCTTTGGCAATAGCTATTCTAGTTTTCTTTGAATATACATACTTTTTTATTCCCATTTTGTGACTTTTCTTTGATACAGTTTCTATTAGATTATGCATCTTTTTCTAGTTCATGTCCTTGACAGATATGTGCAAAGATATATTTGGTGTAATAATAATTCTTGAAAAGATTGCAATGAATTCAATGAAATGGTGCAACAAGGCATTATCTTTTTTGAAAGATGGAAAAGTGGCATTAAAAGATATTAGTAAATTTTTCCAAATTAATTTTGATATGGGAGCTATGAAAGCACTGGTTAAAAATTATTTAGAAGCAAATAGGATAATAACAATGGAAGTTGCAAGTTATGGTACTAGAGTGGATGATGATAGTAAACAAGATTTTTTTAAGAATATTGAATCAAGTGGACTTTGGTCTTCTGTTATTTCTATAATGTATAAAAAGAAGATGCCACAAAAAGTTTTATTGAGGACTACTATAATAATTTGTAGAACTACAAGTTGGGATGATCTTATGGAAGCTTTATCAATGTATGCTTATATTATTAAGAATCAACATGAAGCTTTGATGGAAGAAAAGAGAAGACAAGATTTTGAAGATATAAGAGAAAGAAATTCTTCCAAGAGACAAACTTGAAGAAATAAGGCTTGTAAGATGGTTTCATAAGAGTTATTGATAAAAGATGCTTTAATAACATTAAAAAAATAATCAAAAGATACAAAAAAAAATATAAGTCAACAACTTATAAATTATTCTTTGATATTGAAGCAACAACAGATTTAAAGGAGGTACTTGAGGAGCGTGTGCTCAATACTAAAGTTGAGTTTATATTGAAAGAGATTTTGGGTATCTCAAAAAAAAATTTATGATGTCATTATTGATAGTATTAAGCAGAAGAGGCAATTAATGGGTGAAGCTAGATTAAATCATGTTATTAATGCACATATATGTGAGGATGAAGAAGATGAATTTGATAATTATTGCAAACAATCAACAAATGGAGGAAGGAGTCATAATCAAAGAGCATATTTTGATGATCAAAGTAATAAGAAAAAAGAGATTTCAAGTCATTATATTCAAGAGTATTGGGCTAATACAATTATAGAGGCATTAGTGAAGATTGGAGATATGGATGAGCCGATTGTTGTTTTGATTGACTATGGTTCGGAAATAAATCTTATGTCCAAAGATCTTAACATAAAATAAAAACAGCCAATTGATATGGAGCATGGATGAATAATATTGGCAGCTAATAATATATAAGGTGAATTATATTGTACTTATTTAGATGTGAAAATATGAATTAGTAATATTACAATGGAATAAATTTTTTTAATTCTAGATGTAACATCTTATCCTCTTATTTTGAGACACATATATATTATTGCAACTCAGATGGAAACAAAGGTGTTTGATGATGGTTCAGCTTATGCATAGATTTGTAATGAGGATAGAAGAAGGGTAGTATAATTTTTGAGTATGTCTTCAAATCATAAGTAGAATCAAGATAAATTTAAAAAAATTCTATTGCCAAGGCTTGTTAAAGAATTTAAGGATTTTTAGTGAATACTACTATAAAATAAAATTATAGAAGTATACAAGAGGAGGTATTCTTATAAGATATAGGTGCCTTTAATATAATTTTTATTGGTATTTTTGAAAATAGAATTGTATATAAAAAAATTACAGATTTAAAAAAAAAAAAAAAAAAAAAAAAAAAACTATGTAATTTTAAAAAGAAATTATGCGAATTGAAGACATTAGAAGATTATGAAAGGATTTGTGGTATTTATGAAGAAAATAGATTGGAAGATTATTTGGAATTGATTGCGTCGATTGGATTAGGAGATGATGATAAGGTTGTGTAAATTCATTGAAGGAAAATCTATTTTATGCTTGAGTTTTTTCAAACACCAAAAGATATAGTTGAAATAAAATATAAGACAGTAGATAAGAAGGTGAAATCTATTGCAGGACCTTTGCCAAAAGATTCTAAAGAACAGATAGAAAAAACATAAAATAAAAGAGTTTAAGGGATTCAAAGAATATTGGACATAAGTTTATTAAAGAGACTTTTAAGGAATTGAAGGTTGATTTTGATGGTTCTTTGTTATTAGAGGAAATTATATACTTCAAAGAAATGTTAGCTAAATAAGATAAATCATTCGTATTTGAATTTCATGAAATTAGATATGTGGATCTAAATATTATAACTCTAATGGTTATTTTCATTATACCACATGTGCCTTCGAATTTGAGGCCAGTTCCAGTATCAAGAACATATTTGCTAAGTTTAATAGAATTATTAAAAAAAAAGATGAAGATGAAGATTTTGGAGCCTTCTTTTGTACTATATTCTAGTCGATAGTTTACGATGCCTAAGAAAAATGGATCATTATAATTTATTCAAAATATGCAATCAATAAATACAATGACTATTAAGAATGTAGGAATTGGATCAATAGTAGATGAATTTGCTGAAGCATTTGCAAAAAGGGCAATCTATTCAATGAACTAAGGTTTTAAGTACTCACCAGTATATATATTCATAGATGAAAAGGAAATTATAGAGAGTTGTTTCAGCTATGAAAGTTGAAAAAGATGACTTAATTGGAACAATGGTGGTAATTGAAATAGATTATTTTTCTTTACGTAGAATGATTAAAATAAAAAAAAAATAACAACAACAAGTCCTAACATCTCTAATAGAATTATGTAAAATTTGCAATCAAAGATTAACAAGTATGCTTCAACTATTAAAAAATTCAATTAGATTTTAATTAATTATAGAAGAATACACAAAAAAATCATAAAAAACTTCTAAAAAAGCCATAACAAAATAATAAAGAAATCTTAAAGAAATTTTAATATAAATCCAAAAAAATATTAAAAATAGAAATTCCTTTAAATACTAAAAATAAAAATTATTATCAAATTTTAATCAAATTTTTATCAAATCTTAATTAAATTCTAATCAAATTCTAATCAAATCCTATTCAAATTCTAATCAAATCTTAATCAAATCTTAGTTATATCCTAGTCAAATCCTAATCAAATCTTAATCAAATTCTATTCAAATTCTAAACAAATCTTAATCAAATCCTAATTATATCCTAGTCAAATTCTAATCAAATTCTAATAAAATTCTAATAAAATTCTAATCAAATTTTAGTCAAATTCTAATAAAATCTTAGTTAAATCTTAATCAAATCCTAATCAAATCTTATTCAAATCTTAATCAAATTTTAATCAAATCCTAATCAAATTCTATTCAAATTCCAATCAAATTCTAGTCAAATCCTAATCAAATCTTAGTCAAATCCTAATCAAATCTTAGTCAAATCTTAATCAAATCCTAATCAAAGATTAATCAAACTCTGACAAATCCTATAATAGATTGAAACCATAATGGTTGATGATCTAACTATTGATCTTAGGCCAAATTTTGTATACTTTTCAATAATTATATTGATAACATGTACAAAAAATTTGAAGGAGATCCAGCTTACCAAACAGAAGTTAAGCTCAAATTTCTACTTGGGTATCCGCCACCCTCCTTCTTCAATCTTAATGTCAAACTTCTAGTATAAATATCTTTCTTTTGCACCATTCAATTGCTCTCAAAATTCATACACTTATAGAAAATCTGGTCTACTATTCAAATAAATAATTCTCACTTCAATCCAACAAGTAGATTCCTAAATATCTAAAAAATCCTTGCTGACCCTTAAATCCCAACTTCCAAAATCTCAACCCACTTAAACTTCAATAACTTTTAATTAAACCATTCAATCAAGCATAAACTTATAATATATATTAACCACAACTACAATCACAAATCTTCAAATTTTTATTAATAGATCTATAATCAAATTTATAAAATTCTTAAATTTTTAAATCCCTCTTTATTTCAAAAAATCTATAATCATCCAATATAACCTTGATTTTACAAAGTTCTTATATAGCCGATTTTTATACAAATCATTCAAAATCAATATTGAAACAAAGATTCTTAAGATTTCCTCAGTAATCCAATTCTTTGATCTGCAAAAGAATTCTTGATCCACCATAGACATACAATTTTATATCTCAGAATCTAATTTTAATCTAAAATCACAACCGGTCCTCTCTAGGTATCAACTCTAAGAATTTTGAAATAAAATTTGCTAAAATCTATTCTTAATTTGTTTTTAAAGATATCTATATTATTTATTTTTCTAATCTACTTTATTTTGCCTTATTTATGGCCATACAAATTAAGTAGAAGCCTCTTCTACAAAAAGATAGCATTAGCCCTTTTAACTTTTTACTACTTTCTTGTCTATTATCTATAATTCTACAATAATTTGTTAAAACATTTTCATTTGAATTCCTATATATTATTATCATTCTTTTTTTCTTTCACCTAATGGCTATTTTATTACATGATAATGAAAAAAGATAATCTGGTAGCAAATATGTTATCTCAAATAAATACAATGGAAAAGATGAGATGATTTAGGATATTGATGATATGAATACAAAGTTTTATTCAATTTCACAATTAAACAAGGAAGATAAGTCATTTCATAAAGAATGTTATGAAGGAGAATTATTAGATATTGAACATTATTTGAGTACATTAATCAAACATGCTAATTGGTTAGTTGAAAAATTTAAACAAATAAAAAAAAAAACATACAAGCTCATATTGTAAGGAGGATTTCTATGGAAGAGGCCAAAATCAAATATTGGAATGCCACAATAAATAGTAGGTATTAAAGAAGATCAACAAAAACTATTCAAGCAGTTTTATGATAGTCTATGAATAGGGCATAGAGGAATTTGGGCTACTTTTGTTAAATTGAAGGAATGATATTGATAGAAGAATATATATTAGGATGTAACTTTATTTATAGAATCTTCTATAACTTATCAAATATATTCAAATATATGACATTGAGATAGTCTATATCCAACATATCTTTTAGCTATTTATATTAAATGGGTTATAAATTTGGTTATTATACAAATAGGATTATGACAAATGAGGTATTTAATTTTGGTTCATGAAGATTTATCAAATCAAGTAGAAGGTAGGATATTGTCAAGGATAAGAATTTGATGAAAGCAAATAAACATATAAAACTTCTATTAAGAAGAATAACAAAATAGAAGTAAGAAAATATGTATATTAAAAGAAACTAGAATGGCTATTGCTACAAGACAAGAAAACTATAGACTCTTGAATCTGGACTAGAAACAAGAAAGGAGTTGATAAGAATGAAGAAGGCTTCATTCTTGCCTCTATAAATACTATCTAATTAAGAACTACATGGCAGTATTCTATAGGACCTCCTACATGTGTCTAATTTGCAAGACATGTGTCAAACTTACACGACAAGTTTCTCACATGTGCGCCACGTACTTGGCTTGTTCCATAAGCTACCAACATGTGTGACACATGGCTAGCTTGTTCCACAAGCTACCAACATGTGCACCATGTGGCTAGCTTATTGACTAAGTTTCTAACCTACCAATCATCTATAGACATGTATAAAAATGATTCCACGTCTATGAAGCTTCTAGGAAGCTATTCTATCAGATATTATTAAATCAACTTATTTTACCTATTTCTATTGATTAATATTAATTAGGTAATTATTGGAGTAAATCTTATGTCCGTGATAGATATTAAGGACAAATCTATAAAAGAAATCTATAGGTTTTTACTTGAGTATGTTATTTGCTGCTATAGATGTGTGAGAAATATCATTGCAAATCATAGAGAATTGAATGCATATGAAGCTCGTGAATTTTTTAGAAGATACAAAATTAAATTATCATTAACAATTGCTTATAATCTAGAAGAGAATATACAGAGTGGACGTGGACATCCACCAATTATAAAAGCATTAGTTAAAGCTTGTAATAGAACAAAGAAAGAATGGCTTCAACTTCTATCTCATGCATTGTGGATTGATCAAATAACACATAGTTTAGTGATGGAATATATGCTAGTAGAACTCATAATAGGTCATAAACCTATTATATTGATTGAAGCATATGTACCAACTTGGAGTACATTACCTTGAGAAGACATGTTAATAAAAGAAGAATTATTGGCTATTAAAATCCAACAACTTGAACAAAGATCAAAAGATGTGGACCTAATATTAAAAAGATTACAAGAGGCAAGGCTAAAGAATAAGGCTTGGTTTGATAAACAACATCAATTGAGGCCTAAAGTAATTGAAAAAGGTGATTGGATACTTATTTATGATAGTAGTTTAAATAACCACATAGTATTTTATGAAAGTTTTCAAAATGTTGATTTGGATTATATGTAGTGGTAATAGTCCATGATAATGCTACATATTCATTAAAAATATTGGATAATACAAGATTAAAAATATCTATTATTGAAAAGCGAGTGAAGTTTTTTAAAAGATGAGATAGAAAAATCAATGTGGAAAATCATATTAAAGATATCAATGATTTTGAAGAAGATAATTGTATTAAAATGGAGGATGAATATGATGATGAAGAACTTGATGGAAAAAATAAAGAAATGGTGTAATGCTAATTATGACATATGATTCATTTGGTGCATATCAAAGGATGCACAAGTTCAAAGGGCATGGATGTCATATTATAACATATTTATGTAGTGAAATAAATGAATAAGAATGATTTCTACTTAATATTCATGTTTGAATTGATATTCAAAGATTGACCGTATATGGAACAAGATCGAAATCAAACCTCTAGCCACAAAAGTGGCCACCAAGAATAAAATATCAAGTTATTTGGAGATTAGTGACTAGGATTTGATAGCTAGCTTTAATCTTGTTTCAAAGGCATAAGAATTATTTCTATATGATTTGGAAGAAATTTGAAATTATTGTCTAAAGTCAAGGTTTGTATTGGTGATTGAGATTTTATACAATAAAGTTAGGGCTAGCACTCTTCACTATTTTATTCAATTGATATACCATCTATAATTTAAAAATTTGATAATATATGGATGATTGAATATACTAAGATTATATAAAAATTTGTGATAATATAACAGTGCAATTGAAAGGTATTCAATCTTTAGAATAAAAAGGTAGCAGAAGTTGGCAGTTTAGGGTTGTTTAGAGATTTTGCAATATCTAGAGATCTATCAATTGAAACAAGGTGAAATTAGGCATGGTGTTACAAGATTTGGAAATTAAGCTATATACTAATTTTGAGCTAAAGCTAATAGTTGGAGAAGGAGAAATCATTGTTGGAGCATTTGTATCAACTTTCAAATTGGTGACCAAGTGACATCAATGTGGTTTTTGGATGATTTTCTATAATCTATATGTTGAAATGGCCTAAAAATTTTTAAGCATATAGAAGATTTATAGTGGTATTTATATGTAAAATTTTACATCAAGTGGATAATCAAATTAAGAGTTATAGCTTATTGAAGCTCACTGATTAGAATTAGGACTTGCAAAGAAAAATCCAAGTTGCCTAATTATGAAAGTAATAAGACAATTGGATTTTGTGTATGGTTGATGTTATCAAAAAAAGTGTTTTTGAATACTTTGTATTGGCTTCAAGCACTTTTGAATTAAAATTCAATTATATTCTTCTTATATGGATAAAACCTATTAATGTTCTTACATATTTATAAGCCACAATTTTATCCTCCACAACTAGATGCTTCATGCATTTTCAAACAAGACAACACATAATATAATAGTGTCTTCCTCTCAAATTCTACCCTCCAACTCTTAGCTCTCATTCCTTTTTTTTATGTATATCTGCTAAACTTAAAAGAATTGAAATAAATTGTCAATAAGAAGGGAAGTGATGAAATCTTTGAAGATGAGCTCCACCTCCCAATGGTATTTTATCTAAGGTGTCAGGGATGCAAGATGGCGGGTTAAGAAGAAACAAGGAGAAAATTACAGAATAATTTTAAAAACAAAGAATTAGATGGACAAGAACAAGAATTAGATCAAGAATAAGGGACTAGATTGATATCAAGAATAAGGCAATACTTTGGATTATTCTAAGATTTATATTGGAAAAATTGAGGTGCTCCTCGGTCTTGCTTTTTATTTATACTACAAGGCCTATATCCTATTAGACCTTCTAAAAGTATCTTAGAAAATTCTAGAAGCTTGAGGAAGATTTTGGAAGACTTTAAAAAGTCTACAGAAGATTTTGGAAGATTAAAGAAGATTCTAGAGGATTCTTAAAGACTACAAAAGATTTTTAGAGGATTAAAGAAGATTACAGAAGATTTTAGAAGATTCTAAAAAATTATAGAAGATTGTAGAAGACTACGAAAAGTTCTAAAAAGTGATAACTTAAAATATATCCATGACATCATTTTTCCTTCTAGCAATAAGTTTCACAAGGAGCTAAAGCGATTTGATGATCAAATTATATATAAGAAATCTAGAATTTGTCAAAGTAGAGAAGCAACAAATTCTATCTTATATTCCTTAGTTATTGATTCAACAAGATGCTTGAGATGGCATTGATGACCTCTAGATATAATCTCTGTTAAATCAATGTTCCATCTAAGAATTTGCTCTTCAATGCAATCTTTAAAACATCCCTTGAATATAATTTTTGATTCACCTAGAATCACCATTTGAACTTTAAAGAATATTACTAAAGCTTGGGCATTTAAATTGAGTTTTTTGTGATGAGGCCATATTCTCAAAGATTCTAAACGTGGCCTTACTTGATATTAGAATTTTTTTTTTCTTTGTCTATATTCTTCAAATCTAACAAATTGTGAAAGTTACAATGGTTCTCCAACCGCTTATATAGCTCAAGAGTCTTCCGACTCTTGTTCTTGTAATTTCTTTGAAACATAAAGATTTGACATAATAACTAATAAGCTTCTAACATGATCTATTCTATCTTTAAAAAAAATACAAGTGCAAGTCTTGGCATGACTCTCCTCTTTTTATATTGGTCTTCTATTATTGATAGAAAGCGTCATTTAGATACCAAGAGATATTGTTGTCGACAAAATCTTCAATGACAATTGAATCTAGATTTTTTAGGATATTGTTGATGGAATTTGTAAACTTTCTTAAATACATTTTTAAGATTATTTGAGGGTTTCTATGTTCTTTCATTACTTCCATAGTCCTTTTAATAGATGAAATATTCCAATCATCCATATCTTATATGCAAATCCAATATTTCATCCACTTTATATTCAAGCTCTTTATTGACTTCAACTAGGGTTGGTGGTGGAATAGTTTTTTCAATAATATTTGATTTTTAATAGATTTTTAAAAGCAAGACATGAAAGACTAGATAAATATGCATGCTATTTGATAGTTCAAGATAGAAACTTATTAGATTTGCTTAATGTAAAATTATAAAATGTTCAAATCTTTGATAGTCTAACTTCTGTGACAGTCAATTTGTTTGTATATTTTGTCATAGTAATGTGACACAATCTCTTATTTTGAACTTTGGTTGATTCTTATAATAAATGTATGCGTAGTCTTTATATCGGTCTTAAATTATTAGTATATGGAATTTTAGTTCTTCATAGATGGTTTTTAAATAGGTAGCTTGGACTTTTCACATCTTAAATTTGGAATGGATTTGTTCTAAGATGGTATCTATAGTTTGAGAAGAATGGAATTTGCTTTGTCAAAGAATGTTCGGAGTTATTGTATGCAAACTCAGCCAATAGTAGAAAATCCGTTCAATCATCTTATTGGTAATTTATACTGCAACAAAGACATTGTTTCAAGATCTGATTCACTCATTCTATTTGTCCGTCAATCTGAGAATGATAAGCAGATGAGTGATTGATCTTGATCTTCAAAAGTTGAAATAGTCCTTTTCCAAAAATTTGATACAAATTAAGGTCCTTGATCTAAAATAATGTCATTTGGAAGGCCATGTATTCGATAAATATTATCAATAAAAAGCTTGGCTGTTTCTTCCTAAAAAATAATCTTATTGCACAGGATAAAATGTGCCATTTTTGTAAGATAATCTACCACTACAAAAATTGAGTCTTTTCCATTTGAAATTAGGAGGTCTATAATGAAGTCCATAGATAATAATTGCCATCAACCTTTAAGAACTGGAAGGGTTGAAGAAGTCCATATGATTGGTGTCTTGGGAACTTTGTTTAGGCACAAATTTTGTATGATTGGATGAATTCTTTCACCAATTTCTACATTTGAGGCCACCAATAGTCTCTTGATATTAATTCCAAGATCTTATTGAAGCCAAAATATCCAGTTGCTAAAAAATTATGTCATGTTTGAAGAATTTGAAGTCTTGTAGGGCTTAAAAGAATATATAAGAGATCCTTAAAATATAACAATCCATCTTCAAATTTGAAATTATTTTCTTCTACATATGTATTTTTTAGATGTTTTTGAATGTTCTCTATAAATGGATCTATCTTCATTGCTTTCTAGATTTCTGTCTTGAGAGTTGTATTTGTATAGGTAGATATTGTCAATGTCTTCAACTGTAAATTGGACAGCTTCAACATGATTGATTTTTATTGATCCAATACAATGTCTTCTATTCTTGATATAAGATATGATCATCAAGAAAAGACATTTTTTTTTTCTTGAATTTTTTCTAAGCAATATGTAATCACAAAATTGAATTGAGATAATAATATGCTCCATCATGCTTGTCGGCAATTCAAAACTCAAACATTCATAAAATACTCTAAATTTTTATGGTTGGTATATATCATGATCTTGTGTTGAGCCTCTTCTAGCAAATGATGCCATTCTTCAAAAGCATCAACAATTGCCAATAGTTCTTTGTCATAGATCTTATAATTGATTTCTACAGCTAAAAATTTTCAAGAGTGGAATACTACTAGATGTAATTGATCATCATGACTAATTTCAGAGAGTATAGATCTAAGTGCAAAATTTGAGGCATCTGTTTTCAAAATAAATGGTTTTGTTGGATTTGAATAAACAAGTATAGGGGCTAAAACAAAAGATTCTTTTAACTTCTTGAATACTTCTTCAGTGTTGTCATTCTGAACAAATTTATCTTTGCTTGTAAGTCACGTTAATGGAGCCACAATCTTGGAATAATCTTTATAAAAATTTACAAATCTAAAAAAATATTATACATCTGTGATTGATGATAGTTGTTTCTATTCTATAACAATTTGTATTTTCTTTTAATCCATAAAAATCCTATTTTTAAAAAAAATATATTCTAAAAACTTGATTGATGGTTGATAGAAAGAACACTTTTCCAATTTGGCATACAATCTACTTTCTTGTAGTTTTTCTAATATCTTACGTTGTCGTGTTGTGACACAATTATATGGTGAAACTATGACTAAAAATGATTTTTCAATTAATACTCTATTATCTTAGTTCAACAAGAATTTAATATATTTTAACAAGATTTTTATAAAAGTTTCTTAGTTTATTTTCTTCACTTAATAGCTAATAGATAAGAATTAGTTAGTAATTTTACCTTCTAGGTTGTAATAATTCTTTTACTGCCTTAGAAAGGCCATAAAATAGTAAAAATATAGTAAAAAGGATAAATCTCTAGCATGATTGATATTAGGATTAAGTTGAGGGTAGGGTCGGGCTACAAAATCCCTAGAATAGGTTAAATTGATACCCAAGGGTTGGCCGTTTGTAGGACAGGGTCAAAATCAAACCTTTGGCTACTAAAAGGGTTGCCTAGGATAAATCAAGAGTCTTTTGGCAGATCGAATGATAGGATTAGAAAGAAGACTTAAGAAGTTTTGCATAGGAATTGATTTAGAGTGATTTGGATAAGAATTGACTTTGTAATAGCTTTGCAAAGTCAGGATTATTTTTTGGCAACTTAGGATTTTGTGAAATAAAATAGGGTTGATGTTTTAGAAAATTTCAGAAGTTTTGTAGTAGATCCACGGCTGAAAATTTGTGGATTTTTGGATATTGTTGTTGTTAATGTGTGCTATAAATTTGAGCTGAATCTAACGGTTTAGTTGTACGTAATTGAGATTTAAGTGGATCAAGGTCTTGGAAATTAAGTTTTGAAGGCCAGTTAGAATTTTTGAGATCTTGAGTAATTTGCTAGTTGGATTGGAAGGAAATTTGTATATATGGATAGTAGACTTGTTCTTCTGCGCATATACAAATTTTGAGAGTAATTGAATGGTGTAAAAGGAAGATTTAGGTATTAGAATATTGGCATCAAGATTTGAGAAGGAGGCCAACCATTACCCATGCAAATTTATGGATTTTTCTTCTTTTTGTGAAGTTAGATTTTCTATAAACTTAATGTGCTTGTTTTCAATTTAATTGATAAGATGTGTGCAAAATTTCAATCAAAATCGATGGTTTTTTTGGTAGTTATTGAGGTTCTAAAACTGCCTTAGGATTTCTTTAGGATTTGATTAGGATTCGACTAAGGTTAGTTAAGATTTGTTTTAGGATTTGTTAGGATTGATTAGGATTTAGTAGGATTTATTTTATGATTTTGTTGAATTTGATCAAGGTTGACTAGGGTTTAATTAATGTATGATTAAAGACTATTTAGAGATTGATTAGAGAAGTTAAGACTAGTTATTGTTGCGTATTTTCCTTTTATCTTCCACAGCCAGGTGCCCGGAGCATTTTCAAGCAAGACTTTGCGACTCCCGTAGGTGATTTTTAATGTCAAATAAATTTTTTGACTAGATTTTTATCAAAATATTCCTGTGAGGCTATAAGCTCTATTTGTGACAAATTATAAATTGAACCAAATAGAGATTGAACTCTATTTTGTAATTTGATTAGGCAATCATAAGGACGGTGTTTTGATAATATGTTTCCTTTTTCCTTTTCAAATACATCTTCAAGGTCGCGATATTGACTAGGAATATCTTACTTTAGTTGCTCCGTTGGATCTTTCATTGGGATAGCATACAATGCAAATATAGCCTCTTTCTTTGCTCCCTGCATAAATACAATAGCTCTAAAGAATGGAGCAATACCTCGTTTCTTCTTTTGATGTTTGAACCTTTCGGAAATCTTTCACAAACTCCAATCAATATCAAGATTATGTAGCTCAAACCAAGGGAGTCTAATGACAATAGGATTTGTTGAATATTGAGTGATATTAAAAATAATTTGTGATACTTAATCTCCTAATATCACTTCCAATGGTTGGATTTCTTCGATAACATCTCCTAATACAAGGTTTTGTCCATCAATAACTTCAACATGTGCAAGATGGGTCTTTTTTACAAGTAGTAGATTATGCTTGGTTGCAAAATCCTTATCAATAAAGCATGTTGAGGCTCTAGTATCTAAAAGGACTTTAGCAAAAATCTCTTGCTTTAGGATTCTTATATATATATATATATATATATATATATGAAGTATGAAATAGGATGTCGAATCTGGAGGTAGGAAGAAATCTTTTTTTGGTGCTTTAGATTTGAGGGTGTCTAACAGCAAGGTCTATACTATGGCTGGATGTCTTTGTTTTTTGATCTTTCTAATTCATATGTTATACCTCGTGCCTTGAATTCTTTAGACTTGTTTGCACAATATATTGCCTTATAATTGGATCTTCTATAATATAGATATAGATTCTCTTACTAACATCTAGTCTTTTCTATTGGTATTAATGGCTTAAATTGAATTGCATCAATTTACATTAGTTCAAGATATATTAATAGCTTCTCTGATATTCTTGAAGATGTAGCAGACGTTCTTTGATAGGTATTGCTGAAAATTGATCGCCTCTCTTGTCGTAACTCAAATAGGCGATTATCACAAGTAATGGCTTGAGCTACGAGTTCCTCTAAGCTTTCAATTCTTGGTATTGTGATCAATAAATTCTTTACATCATCCTTTAGGCTGTAACAAAATTGAGTCAAAAAAGCCTTATCATTCTAATCGAGATTACAAGTAAGTTGTTGAAATTGTGTAGTATAAATTTTTGCTAAATGTTATCCTTGTTGTAGATTTTGAATCTTCTTTTTTACAACTTTTTTTGATCATTGTCTCCAAATATAGTAATAAATCTTTCTATAAAAGCTTCCAAATTGTATGAGATTAAAATTTTTTTTTTCAATAATGGTGCAAACCATGATTGAATATTTCCTGATAAAAAGATGCCTACAAAAGCGACTTGAGTGAATCCATTTGGATAATAAGAAGAATATAGTTGTGAGTAAAATCGTACTTGTTGTATAAATCCTTGTAAGTTGGATCTTCTTCTATTAAATTTATTAGGCACACTCGCTTTTGGCTTCTTTATGACAACCCTTGGAACTTCTAGAGGAGTTATGTGTATAGCTTGTCTATCGCTTGCTTCCTTCAATCAAATAATCTCTTATTGCAAATTATAAATCTCTCATTTAGCTTCTTTGGATACTTACTCTATTTGCAGTTCATTTTTTGGCTTGCAAAGGAATGCCATTTCTTCTTATACAATATCCAACAAAGCTCAAAGATCTATAAGAATTGCCACTCTATTCTCTGTTTGTGAGGATGCACCTCCATTAATCTGATTTATTTTCATATTAAAAAAGAAAAAATCAATAAGTCATTAGTGTAATATTTTTTATACTAAAAAGAATACTTTTAGATAATTAATTCAGAAGAGAATAATCTGCAATCTCTAAAATATAGTGATATATCTTAGAAAAAGAGTAATCCATTCTTTCCAAAAAAAAATCAGTTGCAACAAGTAAGCATATCAATCTAGAAGGGGATAGTCCGCACTCTTCTAGAACATAATAATATCTTGAAGAGCAATAATCCATTCTCTATCAAGAGATCAAAGCTCTGATATGATTATATAAGCAGTCTTGCTAAATTGTCAAGGATGCAAGATAGCGAATTAGTGAGAAATAAGGAGAAGATTACAGAATAATTTCAAGAACAAAGAACTAGATGGACAAGAAGAAGAATTACATCAAGAATAAGGAACTAAATTGAAATCAAGAACAAGGCAATACTTTAGATTATTCCAAGATTTGTGTTGGCAAAATTGAGATGCTTCTCAGTCTTACCTCTTATTTATATTACAAAGCCTATGTCCTATTGGACCTTCTAAGAATATCTTAGAAATTTCTAGAAGCTTGAGGAAGATTGTGGAAGACTCTAAAAAGTCTACAGGAGGTTTTAGAAGGTTAAAGAAGATTCTACATGATTCTTGAAAACTATAGAAGATTCTTAAAAGACTAAAAAAGATTTTAGAAGGTTTTAGAAGATTCTAAAAAGCTATGGAAGATTCTAAAAGATTGTGGAAAGTTTTAGATAGTGGTAATTTAAAATATGTCTGTGACATAAGGTAGCAACTCTTTTCCACTCCAAAAATCACCACAAATTGAATATTATTGAAAATTCAATGAAAATTATATCACTCTAAGCTCATCTTTTAAGTGTTTTTACTTCAAAAAAATTCAATTGAAAATAGGCAATAGCCACTAAAAAATGCCTTTTTAAACAAAGAGTACACAAAACTACCAAGGCAGTGAATCTCCTTCTAATCAAAAACTTACTAAAAATTCAATTTTGATCCAAATTAAATATGTGATAATTTTTTAAAAATCTAAGAATAAGATACACAACTTCACAAAATTTCAAAGTTAACTAACAAACACATAAAAACTGATTGATGGAAATCCAAGAGCAAATTTTTTTTCATTTAATTTAATTTAATTTAATTTAATTTTTTTTTTAAAACTATAAATGATAAAAGATTTTTTTATGACAACAATGAAGAGAGATAGAAGACTTACCAATGATAGAAAATAGAATTGAAATATTCACTCAAGAAGTCCATATAAAAGATCAATCATTATTAATTCATTCCATATTCATCCACACAATTAGAAGCACCATCTTTTGGCAAATGCACCAAATGTGAGGATAAAATTCCACATCTCAATCCAAATTATAAGATGGCCTCACTTAAAAGTTGCTTGTAATTGGTGGTATGAAGTGAAGGAAGCAAATAGCAAGAAGAACAAGAAGAATAACCACAAAACAAGTGAAGTAAATGGTATCAAGTAATTGTACAATTCAAAACTATGTCATAGTTTGTTCACTAGGTTTTCACCTAATAAAAACTAAAAGTAAAAAATAAAAGTTATATTTTTGAATAGATAATTTTTTTTATCTTTCTAATAATATAAAAAATATATAAATCTGAGTTATTATGATTAAATTATAATAGTCTAAAAATAAAAGATAAATAATAGAAAAATTAAGTAAAAAATGTTTACCTCAAAGATAATTTGCTTAAGAGATCATGAGTTTGAATCTCACCAAGGCTCACAAGTAGCATATAAGGATGTCCTAGAGAGGCCACAAGGTCTTAGTTTTATCCTCCTACCTACTTCCAAGGTGCCACAATCCATATAGAACTTGTGCACCTCCCTTCCTACAAGGACTACACTAGCTGCTCGTCCTCCTATTTTCTACTAGTAAAATTCATTTTTTTTCATTTTTGACTTCACCATGGTGTTTAAAAACACCCAATTAGCCTAGGAACCTTGTATGGCCTTCAAATCTTGCTCCATTTCTTCATAATGGCTCCCAAGGTGGTGAAACTCATTTTTATCAAAATCTTCAAAATTGTTCTAAAAATTCTTATAATATTTCTAAAACAATAATATCAATTTAAAATTATTTTATTCTATCTTGGTGATTTTTTATAATAATAAAATCAATTTAAATCAACTAAAAATCCTATTTTTTATATAAATAATTAAAAAGATATGAGGTTTATTTTTCATCTTTTATTTAGCATCTTCTAAATACCTCTTTATTTTAAAATTATAATTTTGGCACTCTAAATGCATTCTTTTATTCAAAAATAACTAATATGTCAATTTGATGATTCATAATGGCCATGCCTAATAGGCTTTGAATAGGCTACCTACAATGAGAAGAAGGATTTTAGCAACTTCAAAAAGGGCATTCAAAATTCAAAGACTAGAATTAGAAAGCTTATTTTTTGTACTACAATTTGGATACATAATTTGAAAATTTTGAAATTTTTATCTTTTTGGATACTTGAGAAATTAGTAATAGCCAAAACCTTAGTGCTTTCTTAAAGAAAATTCTCTCTACCTCGACACCATGAGCTTCATCAACTTCAAATTTATCTCTAAAAATATTTTAATAGACTCACAATCTTCTATATTGAATGGTTTTTACATTCCTTTAATATACTTCTTTTAGCTCATTGTGATTATCTTCTTTGCACAATCTCTTACAAATTCCACTTTTAAATAATAGTGAAGCTTTTTTAAATTATTTATTTCATATTTTTTTTTAAAACTTTATCTCCAATCAATCTTTCATCTTCAAAAAATTATGTAAAATAATTAAATCATAAATATAAAAGATAAAAATCATCAAAAACTCTTTTGATTGCATTATATATATAGAATGATCAACTTCACTTCTTACATTTCCTTCATTCACAAAAAACATGTCAATCCATTGATACCATGTCTTTAATAATTACTTGAGTCCATATAAAGATTTTTTCAAGTTAAAAACAAGATGTTGCTTACTTTTTTCAACAAATACTTGAGATTGATTTATATAAATATCTTCTTCTCATTTTCCATTCAAAAAAGCATCTTCACATCTATTTGATGCATTTCCAAGTCTATTGGTGGTCTAATTGTTACAATGGTTCTAATAGTGGTGAATTTGGCCATGTGAGCAAATATTTCATTAAAATCAACAATAATAACTTGTAAATATCTTTTAGCAACCAATCTTACCTTATATCTTATAACATTATCTATTGCATCCCTCTTGGTTCTAAATATCTATTTACAACTAATAGAAGATCAATTTGATAGAAGTTAAATTAATTTCCATGTTCTATTGTCCATGAGAGATTTGTATTTTTCTTCTTGGCCTTCTCTCACTTCATAGCATATGTGGACTTCATTGTATCATATAAAATCAATGGATCAATAAAAAAATACAACATTAGCATGTTGTTCACTTATTTAAAAAAAAATATAATTCTTCTATTATTCATTAAGTGGTCTTTTTTCTCTCAAAAGATATCTTCTTTTATTTCAAGAAGAAGATTCACTTTATTACATTCCATGCTTTCTTCCAACCTTCTCTTTTAAATTTTTTTTTTTTTTTCAAAGGTTGATACTCTTCATCATCATCATCTTTAATATCTTTATTTTCTTCATTATTGGTTTTAGCAATTGTAAAAGCTTTTATCTTTTCAAATTTCTTTGGCTTTTCATCTTCATTCACACCTCTACAATCTTCATTATTTTTATTGTCTTCATTATCTTTCTTTGCTAAATTTAAAGATATGTCTACAAACACACCATTACTTCTACTTAACTATATCTCCAAGTATTCAAAAGTACTCTTATACTCCAAAAATTTAACATTACGACTTCTGATGATCTTTTTGGTATTCAAATACATTAGCTTATATGCCTTGGTACCTTTAAAATATCCTAAGAATATACACTTTGTATCTTTTGAATCAGATTTGGACCTCATGGAATTTGATATCTTTACATATGCAATACATCTTAAAATCTTCATATGTAAAATGTAAGGTTGTCTCCTATTCCAAGCTTCTTGTCATATCATTAATACAAAAGCACTTATTAGACATATATTCCTTGTATATATTGCATTCATTACAATGTCCATCTAAAATTTATGATCAAAGTTTTGAATATGAAGTATATTCCTTACCATCTCTACAATAGTTTGATTTGCCTTTTCAGCAACACCATTTTATTGTAAAGTGTGTAAAGTTATCATTTCTCTAACAATTCTTTCATTCTTAAAATAAACATCAAATTGCTTACACATGTACTCACTTCCATTATCCATATACAACACCTTGATCTTATATTCACTTTATTTTTCAACAAGTATTTTAAACTCTTTAAATTTCTAAAAGTACTCATTCTTAGTTTTAGGAATGTAGATCCAATTTTTTTTAAAGAAATCATCAATAAAAGTGAAGAAATACCTTGCTTGTCTAATACTTATAATCTTCATAGGTCCCTATATATCAAAATAGACAATCTCCAATAACTTTGTAGCACATATTATTACACCATTTAGAAATGAGGCCCTTTGTTGTTTGTCTTGTATGCATCCTTCATATACAAATTATATTGCATTTTGGCTTGCTTATCTAAGATCTAAATTATTTAATATAAACTTAAAATTTGTTATACTCTTCACATTCAAATGGCCAAAGCAATGATGTCATATATTCAACTTGTCTTTGTTTGATATAAACTCAACAAATATAGCTACCTCTATTTTGTGTCAAGGATAAGAACTTGATGAAAATAAATAAATATATGAAATTTCTATTAAGAAGTATAATAAAATAGAAATAAAGAAGTATATATATTAAAAGAAACTAGAATGGCTATTGCCATAAGACAAGAAAACTATAGACTCTTGAAACTTGACTAAAAGCAAGAAAAAAATTGATAAGAGTGAAGAAGGCTTTACTCTTGTCTCTATAAATATTATCTATCTAAGATCTATGTAGCGGTATTTTATAGGACCTCTAATACGTGTCTAATTTGCAAGACATATGTCAAACTTGCATGACAAGTTTCTCACATGTGCGCCACATACTTGCCTTATTCTGTAAGCTATCAACATGTATGACACATGGCTAGCTTATTCCACAAGCTACTAATATGTGTGCCATGTGGCTAATTTTTTGACCAAGTTTCTAACCTATCAATCACCTATAGACATGTATAAAGATGATTCTGCATTTATGAAGCTTCTAGGAAGCTTTTCTATCAGATATTATCAAATCAATTTATTTTACCTACTTCTATTGGTCTATATTGATTAAATAATTATTAGAATAAATCTTATGTCTGAAATATTACTCTCCTTTCTAGGGACGAGTTCCACGAAGAGCAGTGATTACATGTTGAAGAAGTCGAGAATACGTCCAATTGTGCTTGCCACATACTTTGATCTTTGTTCCCTTCAAAGGTAGTTGATAGGTCCTTTCAGCCATCAATAATGATCCATATCAAGGCAAGAGGGCTACCTTGTTATTTGATCATTGTTGAGGCTTTCATAACTACCTTCAAAAAAAACATTAGGAACACCATCAGGAGTAGTTCCTACCTCTAAAAGTATCACCAAACATCGAGAGTCTCTTTGAAGGTCGTGATATCAAACACGTTGTATTTTGCCATCAATCCGAGAAAGGACATATTTTTCTTGACGATCCTCATCTCTATTCTGTCGATTTGAAGGTTATAATAGTCATAATGTCTCGCCCAATAAATCAACAAATGAAGGTTTTTAAGTTGAATCCGCTAATTGTTGATTCTCCATCTCCTTAACGTCACAAACATAAAGAAGTTACAAAGAAGGATAGAAAGTAGAATGTTATCTTATCTAAATTGTGTTTCTTTTGTAGGAAAGATGCTCATCTTCATTTTGATGGATGTCGTTGATGAAAAGCCTCTACTTTCCTTACTACATTTGCAAGATTCTTTGCTGGTTTCTATGTGCATTAACTAATATTGTATCCATGCTAATGAACAAGATATTTCAATCTATTTTGGCACTACCTTGAATCTAAGACTTTTTCTACTTTAAATTCTTCATTATTGTCCATGTCTATAAGAAGAGGTGGCACTTGTCTTCTTCTTAGTATATTCACAAGCTTGTATGCTTCAAATGAGATACATGGAATACAAGATGGATCTTTATGGACTCTGGTAGGTGTAATCAATATGCAACTGAATTGTTTTGTTCAAAAATAGGAAAAGGTCCAAGCCTACAATAATCCAACTTATCACAAAGATGAGTAATCTTAATATTGTGACAAAAGAACCATACCTTGTCTCTTACATTGAATTGTAGTTGTTCCTTGCAATACGCATTTGCATTTATTTTTTGTTGTTCTTGAATTTCTTTTAATTACACCTTCACTATTGCAAATATTTTTGACAAATGATTCGCTAAATCTTCTACTATTGGATTATCAACTTTTGAAAAATCAAAAATATCAAATTGTGGGTGATAATCATAATTGGCAAAAAAAGGTATTTATTTGCATAGAAAAATATATCGTATTATTATAAGCAAATTCTGCCAATGGTAAGAGAGTTGTCCAATCATCTTATTAGTAGTTGATGGTATACTTCAAATATTGTTCCAAGACTTGGTTTACATGCTCCATTTGTCTATCAATTTGAAGATGGAAAATTAGAGATAGCTTTATGTCCATCTTTAAAATCTTAAAAAGCGTTCTCTAAAATCTTGACACAAATTACGTCCCTCTATCTGATATAATATCCTTTAGTAATCCATGATAGTGATAGATATTGTCAAGGAAGAGTTTAGTTATTTCTTCACTTGTGATAGATTTTGTATAAGATAAAAAATATTCCATCTTGGTGAAATAATCTATGATCATGAATATAGAATCATATGAACTTGAATTTGGAAGATTCATGATGAAAGCCATAGAAATAGAAGACGAAAGTTCTTTTGGTAATGGTTGGAGAAGTCTATAAGGTCAATGACAAGGAGTTTTTGATCTTAAACAAATATCACATGACTGCACAAATTCTTTAATAGCCTTCCATATTTGAAGCCACCAAAAATCTCTTGAAATTAGCTCCAAGGTCTTATTATATCCAAAATATCCAGCTGTAGGGAAGTTGTGATGAGCTTTAAGAGCACGTTTCTATAAAAAATATTTTGGAGAAGTTGATGCGATACAAGATTGGTACAAAAATAAAAGCTATTTTCAACACTTCATTTAATGCTTTTGCTTCTTTATTCCACTTGAGTTTGTCTTTACAAGTTAGACGTGTAAGTGGAGCTGCAACTTGAGAAAAGTTCTTGATAAAGATTCAATAATAATTAAAAAATCTCAAAAAGCATTGTACGTGCTTTATTGTTCTTGGAATCTTCCAAACTATGATTGTTTGGACTTTCTTAGGATCCATGATAAGACCATCATTCAAAATGATATATCCTAAGAAATCAACTTAAGTAATGTGAAATACACACTTTTCCATCTTGGCATATAATCTGATATTTCTAAATTTTTATAATATATGACAAACATGTAATTCATATTTTTTTACGTCTTTAAAGTAGATTAAAATATTGTCTAAGCAACAGACAATAGAATCATCTAAAAACTCACAAAAAATATCATTCATGAGATGCTGAAAAAAACAGTTGATACATTTGTGAGTCCAAAAGGCATAACATTATATTCAGAATGTCCATATCTTGTTTGAAAAACAGTCTTCTATTCATCTCCTTCTTTGATACGGACTAGGTTGTATGATCTTTGTAGATCTATTTTTGTATAGATCTTAGCTTGATTCAATTGATCCAAAAGTCCAGATATTAATGGTAAAGGATATTTATTCTTGATGGTAATCTTGTTGAGCCCTCAATAATCTACGCATATTTATAGTGATCCATCTTTCTTCTTTACAAACAAGATAGAAGCTCTTACTGGAGATTTCGAATGACGTATAAAATTCTTGGCTAAGTTTTCATCAATGTATTCCTAGAATTCAGCCAGTTTATTTTGTGATAAGCTATAGATTGGTCCAAATAGAAGCTAAACTCCGTCTTTGCGATCAATTGAATAATCATACAAATGATGCACCAGAAAAATATTTATATTTTTTTTCTCAAAAATATCTTAATAATCCAAATATTGGTTTGGAATGCCACTTAAAGTTTTTTCACCATCAAAAATGGGTGTGGCATAAATAGCAACAGTTGATTTTTCTTTTGCTACGTGTATAAAAGCTTTTGCACCTATAAATACGGATTTTATTATATTAGATTTATAGCTTTTTATTTGGTTGGCAGAATGTTTAATAATATTTTGAGAAAAGTCAAGTCTACGAGAATTCCAATCTATTTGAAGATTATATTTTTTTAGCCATGATAAATCTAAAATAACTAGATTAGGTAGAGATTTAATTATATTAAAGATTACATAGCTATTATGACCATCTATTGTTACTTTTATAAGATAGGTTTCATGAGTGACATTTCCAAAAGACAATGAACGACCATCTATGACTTCTATATGTATGGATTTAGTTTTTTGTACTAAAGATATTTTATGATTCTTAACAAATTGTTCATCTAGAAAGCATGTTGAGGTTTTTGAATCTAATAAGGTAGAGGCTTTGTAGTTTTTTGGTCCTAAATATACATCTATTATAAAACAAGGAGAGGGTTTTGAGGAGAAAATAGGACCTTTATTATAAATTGTACAAGGTTTCAACTGCACGGTCCCTATTGTAGTTGGACAAATTCGTTTTTCGACATGTTGTCTTTTTTAACAGCCGTACTCTTCATTTTATAGTTGTGTCATTTCTTTGGACAATGTTGAGCAGTGTACTTAGATTTTCCACAATATAAATATAATCCTCCTTGATGATACCGAATCTTTTTTTATTCAGTAAGAGGTTTAAAATATATTGTATCAATTTGCATGTCTTCTACTTCCGAATGTACGTTGTCGTGGCAAAACTCTGCTTCAGATAGACGCAAGGTCCCTCTTTACAATCAAGTTGGATCCAATATGCACAAGCTTTCTTAAATTTCTTTTTTATAGTCACAAAACCATGCGTGTAATTAATCAACAAACTAGAAACTTGAAAATTTATGAATCAAAATCCAGCTATTTAAATAAGTTCAAATTTTGAAAACATAGAGTTCACTTCCTTAATCATCTTCACAAAAATTCTCAACCGTGAATTCATTACTGATTACCAGATATCATAAAAATATTAGCAAGTAATTTTTTAAGTAAAAACCAAACTAGAAACTTAAAAATTTATAATTTAAGATCTAGCTATTCAAATAAGTTCAAAATTTGGAAAAACATAATTCATACCTTTGATCTTTGTTACATAATTTTTGAACTATGAATTCATTGCTGATCGTTAGATATCACCAAATCCTTGGCAGATACTTTTGAAAGTCAAATCCCAACCAGAAACTTGAAAATTCATAATTTAAGATCCAACTGTTCAAATAAGCTCAAAATTTGGAAAAACATAATTCATATCTTTGACCATGGTTATATAATTTTTGAATTATGAATTCATTCATTGCCAATTGTTAGATATCACCAAATCCTTATCAGGTACTTTTAAAAGTCAAAACCCTAGACACCTCAGAATAAATTTTGCTATTACTCCCTAATCAAAGTTTCAATTGATATGAGATTTTAGACATAGACTCTTTATAGTGTAAGTGATATGTACACAAAAAATGAGCTTCAAATTCATCTTGAAATTCAAGTTCTAGCTTAAAGCAAACCCTTCTATTTATCTAACTTCTTCAAAATCCTAGTTTAGTTTGCTGTTTTAACTAGCCATATCTCACTCATTCTAGAATCATTTCTATCAATTCTTGGATATAAAATGTATAGCTTGAAGTCTAGTTTCTAATCCAACTTCTTGATTTCTTGCTAATATCTTAAAACTCCTAATATATCCAGAAAAGTGATAATAGATATCATATTAATAGCCTAAGTTCAAACAAGCATATCTCTCTCATCTAAGCTCCGAATCATGCGTTTCTACTACCTAAACTCATGGCAAGAAGACGCTCTCTTTGTATACTTTGCTAGATATGCCAAAAAATCCTCTCTTCTTCTCCTCCAAGCTTGTCAAAGAAGTCACAGCCAAAGTCTTCAAAGTCCAAGTCAACAATTAATAGTTTAAAGTTATAAAAATCCCAAATCTAATCCTCCCAATTATCACTATTAATAGTAGCCGACTATTGGCATCCAAATCTCTATTTATCCTTAGTAAAATCCTAAATTCAACCTCAAAGTCAAAACTCCTTATATCTACAAATATAATCCTAAATCTATTAAAACCTAAGTTTGGAAAAAAGATAAAAAGAAATAAAAGAAAGTTTTAAGGCTAAATCAAAGTTAAAGTTAAGATTAAAGATAAGATAAAATTTTAGCCAAAAAAAAAGAAAGAAAGTGAGAATTTTTTTTTAAATTATATAAAAATTTAGATTGATAAGAAGAAAGAAAGAACTTAATAAAATTTTAAAGAAAAGATAGTTAAGTTAGATTTTCATATATAGATCAAAATTCCGCTAAAAATACCTCCAAATTATCCAATATTGGATCATGTCATTCAAAAAAAGATGAAAACCATGATAAAGTAGAATCCAAAAATAACGTTCCAATAAACCTAACTTGAGATCCTTGCATAGGATAACTCTGAGGTTGAAGTTCAATCACGAGTTGTACCTAATTGACAAATCCTCAAAATTTAGATTTTGTGTCATCAAACTTTTTAAGCAAACTAATTTTTGATTCTCTAATGTTTGAACGGTGTTCTATCATAGGTGAGGTAGTATGGCTTGGTGTAGATATTGATGCAATTCCAACTATCTCTATATCTTTACTTCCTGTTAAACTTATTGATCTTTATAGTGGTAAACTGAGTTGATGCATTGCAAGCATTAGCTCCCTCATTTGTTCTTGCATTTGTACCATAGTACTCTTCATTTCCGCTGTTGTGTTATAAATTAAAACATAGTGTGAAAAACATAAAAGAATGTATTAAAATAAAAAGATTAAGATTAGAAGAAAGGTTGACAAAAAATTAGTAGTAAGAAGATAGAATGGAAATTTACCTTGAAAAGTGAAATTTCTTCAAGTTAGTACAAAAGAAAAGGTTGAAGAAGTGGAAAGACATAGGCTAAGCGGTCTTTTTGACTAAGAGGATAAGTAAGACCAGGAAGGAGATGACAAGGAAGGGTCGTGAAGAGAGAAGAGGGAGAGTTTTTTTTGGAAGGCATAGGATTTTTTTTTATAGGTAGTATATGTTTTTGTGTGTAGAGGAAGCTTGAGGAGGATTTTAAATACATATTTTTGTAGATTTGTAGTAGACAAGATAAGAAACTCATAGAAATAATTCTCATGTCTTTTGATTAAGTATCAAGGAAGATATGAGTCGTCAAAGTTGCAAGTGTCTAAGACTAGGGCAATAAGGGTTATTAATTTTCGGGCCTTGGTTCTTGGAAACCACTTGGACTTTAATGGCAAAATTTATCGGGTTTTTGTTCCTTATAGAATTAACTACTTTGTATTAAAATCTCAAGTCAATTTGACCTCTGAGCAAAGAGTTATGAGTGAAATTGTAACTAGTTTGAATGAAAAGAGAAATAGAGTGAAGGTAAGGTTGAGGGTTTGTATAGGCAATGCATGTATGTGGGTATTTTTGGGTATAAAGGGAGTTAGGAGACGAATTTGAGTGTAAAATTTGATAGACATGATCTATGTAAGTTAAGGAAGAGATGAGTGTACTTTTGATACTCATTAGTCTTATAAATAAAATGTTACGCTCTTTCAAAGTAACAGGGGTCTATCTCCAAATCAGTGAAGTTTGAGAGAGCATAACTTTGTGATCAGAGTAGTATTTTGAGTAAAATTTATTGGAAATTGTAGATATATGAGTCTATTAAGTTGTGTAAAAAATTAATTGCTATCGGAGTTATATTCAAGGAGTAATGAAGAAAATTGTGGTTGGATCTAGAGTTGTTAGAAGGAAAAACTAAAGAAGAAGGATGGAACCTATAACTCAAGTTTGGAGAAGATTTTTGGAGCAATATTTGGAGGGTGTTTACAACATGAGACAAGCTATAAGTACACCAAATTTCAGCACTTATATCTTCTTTAATAAAGAGCAATGAAGGTGTGAAGCAAAAGGGGTCCAGAATCAAAAGCAGCATGGAGGGATTACTTTGTCAACATGGTTCTCTCTAACCACATGAGCTATAATCAAAAGGTTTATGGGGTTTGCTTCCTTATTTTTTTAAGTACCTTGTGTGCAAATTTTGCTTCAATTGATGTGATATCCTAGGATTTATGATCGAAATTGGAGGCAATTCTCTAAAGATAGAATATATTACGATTAATAAAATATATTTTTTTTATGTAAATTTTTAAATTTTATGAACTTTTATGAATCTCATCTTGCACTTGACAAACTAGAGGCACAAAAGACCCAATTTTTCTTAGGGCTAAGACTCTCACTATGACATCATAAG
The DNA here is from genome assembly GCA_036785485.1 of Physcomitrellopsis africana. NCBI lineage: Eukaryota > Viridiplantae > Streptophyta > Bryopsida > Funariales > Funariaceae > Physcomitrellopsis > Physcomitrellopsis africana. Next base: position 39,472 of record JAWRVF010001439.1, on the reverse strand, counting down.
CTGTGCCATGATAATACAATAAGAAGGAAGGTGACTACTCTCATTTCAAGAAATACAGAATAACACTCTTAAAAGAAAAAATTCTAAAAACAATATCAATTTAGAAGTGGGTACTCCACAACTTCTAATATGCTTATATCTTATCAAGAAAAAGAGGTAATCCATTCTTAATCAAGAAAAGACAAATATTTGATACTGTATGTGTACTCTTGTCAATCTATCAAAGACAAGAATTCAATGAAAGTAAATAAATATATGAAACTTCTATTAAGAAGTATAACAAAATAGAAGGAAGTATGTATATTAAAAGAAATTAGAATGGCTATTACCACAAGACAAGAAAATTATAGACTCTTGAATATGGAATAGAAGCAAGAAAGGAGTTGACAAGAGTGAAGAAGGCTTCACTCTTGTCTCTATTTATATTATCTATTTAAGAGCTACATGGCGGTGTTGTATTATAATTATTTATAATATATAAAATGTAGTTAAAACATATTATATATTTATGAGTCTAGATGTCTTTTAGAATGGTTAATAAAATAAAATCAAAAATGGTTGATAGAAGAAACTTTATTTTATTTTATTTTTACTTGTTTTGATTATGATATTTAAAAATTATAAGATCTAAATATTTAGTATGAAGCCTTGAGAGAAGGTGGGAGCCTAAGGATGAAAATTTAAGCTAATAGGAGGCTAATTGAGAGGGATGAAATTAAGGCATGGTCAGATGAGGGCAAGGAATGTAGAACTTCATCCCTATTGGTCGAATACCATGTCCAATGGACTTTGAGGAGGCTACTTACAACCTTAATAAGGATTTTGGCGATTTCACAGATGGCATTAGGAAATCAAAAGCTAGGGTTGTAAAGTTTAGAATTTTGGCTACAATTTGTGTACAAAAATTAGAGGAATTGGAATTAGACTAAAGAAGTTATAGCCATTTGAAGTTAAGGTATCAATTTGAGATATATTATTACTCTTTTGAATATAAGAGGAGTTTTACAGTAGCTTTTGGAAATTGAAAGGCGCAATTAGAATGGTGATTTTAAGACCAATATTTTTTATAAAAAAATTATTGCATTTGAAGTTCATATGAAGGAGCTATAGGGAGTTGAAGGCAGTGCTTCCAAATCAAAGGCAATAAGTGAGCAATTTTATTCATAGTAATAATTGGAGCCATAACTTGAATTTTCAAACAAATATTTGGCTCAAACTTCTTGGAGAATGTGACATTTTATGTTCAAAAGCTATATATATAAATTTTGTAGCATTTGAGCTTATAATTTGTGAGATATGAAGAAATTTGTATGCAGGTATATAAAGACAAGGGTTTGAAGTGTCTGTTAGGATTTTCAAGATATTTCAAGATCCGCAATGAATTTGTAGTTTAAATTTGTTGTGAAGGTTGATAAAAATTCATCAATACTTTATATAAAATTTTTCTATCTTTGAATAGTCAAATAAAAAGATATGAAGTGTTGAAGTTTGAAAAAATTTCTACATAAGGATATATAAGATTCTAAAAGATTTTAGCATATTTTGGAAGTTGTTGGTTACTTGAGCCTTATATATTTGGTGTAATTGCTCCAAAAAGGAAAAAATATATATATAAACTTAGAGCTTTTTTCATTTTAAAGCTTGATTGAGAAATTAGTGACAGTTAGAAGCCCAACGCTTTCTTGAGATAAACTCTTTCTACCTCGACAGTGGTATTCTATAGGACCTCTTACACATGTCTAATTTATAAGACACGTGTCAAACTTGCATGACAAGTTTTCCACATATGCGCTACATACTTGGCTGGTTCCGCAAGCTACCAACATTTGCGCCACGTACTTGGCTTGTTCTGCAAGCTATCAACATGTGTGACACATGGCTAGCTTGTTCCACAAGCTACCAACATGTGCGCCATGTAGCTAGCTTCTTGACCAAGTTTCTAACCTACCAATCACCTATAGACATGTATAAAGGTGATTTTGTGTCTATGAAGCTTCTAGGAAGCTATTCTATCAGATATTATTAAATCAATTTATTTTACCTACTTCTATTGATTTATATTAATTATATAATTATTGTAATAAATCTTATATACATGGCACTTTGTTCACCTTCTTATAATTGAGGTAGAATAAATTTCCCTCTCTAGAGCCTTTGGCAACTATATTTCTATTCAATGTTCTTACAAAACATCTATTTAAATTAGATTGAATTATAAAATCTCATATTATAAATTTATTCATTGAAAGTAGATTTTGTTTTATCTTAGGCATATGGAAGACATCTTTAAATATGATCCTATTGGTTTATCTATTCACAACCACCTCCACCATAATAGAGCCAATTCTAATAGTTTTATATATGCCACTATCTGCCAAGACCACATTTGATGTTGGAATAGCCTCATAAGTGTCAAATGAACACTTATAAAGTGTCATATGCTTAAAACAACTTAAATCTACAATCCATCTTGCCATAGTAGCCATGGAGGTTATATTTATTGCCATGAATGTATAATCTTATCTTCTAAATTCATCTTGTATACCATTTACATTCTCCCTTTCCATCTTTTTGCTTTTATAATAATTTCAAGAAAAATATCCTATATTACCACAAATGAAGTAAGTTTTGATATTATCTTATTGGTTTGAGTAGTACTCTTGCCTTCATGTGAATAAAGTATTGAATCTTCACTTTGAGATTCTTTTTTTTAGTAACTACATAGATAAGACTTGCTATCACATAATCCATTATAAGTTCTTTTAACTTGATGGATTCTAAAGCCACTATGAGATAGTTATAAGATGTTATAGACATAACATTTATTCTAATAATTATCTAATTGATATAAACCAATAGAAGTAGATAAAATAACTTGATTTGATAATATCTGATAGAAAAGCTTCCTTGAAGCTTCATAGACGTGGACTCACCTTTATATATGTCTATAGATGATTGATAGGTTAGAAACTTGGTCAACAAATTAGCCACATGGCGCACATATTGGTAGCTTGTGGAACAAGCTAGCCATGTGTCACACATGTTGGTAGCTTATAAAACAAGCCAAGTACATGGCGTATGATGTGAGAAACTTGTCGTGCAAGTTTGACACGTGTCTTGTAAATTAGACACATATAAGTGGTCCTATAGAATACCGCTATGTAGCTCTTAGGTACATAGTATTTATAGAGGCAAGAATGAAGCCTTCTTCACTCTTGTCAATTCTTTTCTTGCTTCTATTCCAGATTTAAGAGTCTATAGTTTTCTTGTCTTGTGGCAATAGCCATTCTAGTTTCTTTTAATATATATACTTCATTCTATTTTATTATATTTCTTAATAGAAGTTTCATATATTTATTTACTTTCATTGAATTCTTGTCCTTGATAGATTGAGAAGAATATACATACAGTATCAAATCTTTGTCTTTTCTTGATTAAGAATGGATTACCTCTTTTTCTTGATAAGATATAAGCATATTAGAAGTTGTGGAGTATCCTTTTCTAAACTGATATTGTTTTTAGAATTTTTTCTTTTAGGAGTGTTATTCTGTATTTCTTAAAATGAGAGTAGTCACCTTCCTTCTTATTATATTATCATGGCAGAGCTCACGGAAATGAAGAATGCAATAGCACAAATGTAAAAACAAAGCTAATGCTTGCAATGCATCAACTCAATTTACGACCACAAAGAGCAAGAAGATTAGCAGGAACTGAAGATATAGAGATGGTTGGAGCTGCATCAATATCTACACCAAGCCATACTACCTCACCTATGATGGAACACCATTCAAACATTAGAGAACCAAAAATTAGTTTGCTTAAGAAATTTGATGGCAGAAGATCTAAATTTCGAGGATTTGTCAATTAGGTACAATTAGTGATTGAACTTCAACCTCAGAGTTATCCTATGCAAGGATCTCAAGTTAGGTTTATTAGAACGTTACTTTTGGGTTCTGTTTTATCATGGTTTTCATCTTTTCTTGAATGACATGATCCAATATTGGATAATTTGGAGGCATTTTTAGCGGAATTTTGATCTATGTACAAAAAACGTGATGCAATCCATCTTACAACCAACAAGATTTGTATGCTACGATATAACAATTGATTAGTGTCGTTATATACTGTACAATTTTGACAACTAGTGACTGATATCAAGTGAGATGATGCTGCACTCATCAGCCAATTTCTCTATAGATTAGAATATGAGGTAAAAAAAATTAATGCTCAATTTATCCAATCCTTAGACATTGAGTCAAGAAATTGATTTTGTTGTGAAGTATGACAATTGACTTTTTGAGTTTTGATCTGAGAGTCGTACAAGGAAGCCTCAACATTATTATTTAATGGCAACATTGATGTCCTCACAAAACGTACATTCGGAAGTAGAAGACATGCAAATTGATACAATATGTTTTAAATCTCTTACTGAATAAAAAAAGATTCGGTATCATCAAGGAGGATTATATTTATATTATGGAAAATCTAAGCACACTGCTCAACATTATCCAAAGAAATGATACAACTATAAAATGAAGAGTACGGCTATTAAAGAAGACAACATGTCGAAAAACAAATTTGTCCAACTACAATAGGGACCGTTGTCATACTGCATTTACATGCAGTGTATAAAAATATTAAAAATCTTGTATCTATTGTTAATATATGTGTGAGTGCTAGAGGTTATTTTAGAAGATATTATAAGAAGAGGATTTATTATAGCCACTTAATTAGTGAATTAAGATGGCTATTTGTTTTGTTCCTACCTTATTTATATCCTAGAATAGACTCTTTTGTAATTAGAAGAAAGGTAAAGGTTGTTTTACCTTTCTTGTTGACTTTTGAGGTAGAATGGACCTTATGAAGGGTAAGAAAGAAGAGCATGGGGGTGAATAAGGCCCATCCAATAGGATTTGGCTGCCCATGTGGGCGTCTCATAGTCTATTATAGAAAGAAAGGGAGATATACTCCTCTTGTTAGACCGAGAGAGGAGGCAGTTTTTGAGTGGTGAACTTTGGAGAGAGATAGCTCCGAGGAGATAGAAGTGTTTGTAGTGAAAATTGGTGGGTGTGTTCTTCAAGTTGTGAGGATTTTAGAACCTACTCACTTGCTTGTATTGGAGTTGTGAACAAAACATTATGCTTGTTTTAGTAGAGTGAGGTTTGCTGCCACCCGACGAAGAGGGCAGAAACTTTGAGCTGCCACCGCAAGTTTGATTTCAACTCTTTCTTAGTGAAATTTATAAAGAGTGTGGGAAATTGTGCTAGCTTTCTATCAAGACATCTCTTGTAGCATTTGGAGTTGGAGAGCAAAAGTTGTGAGCTTGAGAGTGGGAAAGGGTTTGCTGCCACCCGACGAAGAGGGGCAGAGACTTTGTTCAACCACCCAAGTCAGATAGTCTCTTCAATTTTTTTTGATATTTTAGATGCTTATAGTAGCTTGTGTAAGCTTTCCACAAAAACAAAAATCAATACATTTGGAGCTTTGATGAAAGTTTTATGAGCCGTGAAGTGTCAAAGAGGGCAAATTGTTGCTAGGGTTTGAAGAGTAGAATCGACTAGCTACAAAATCTGGAGTTTGAGAGGCATGCATGCAAAATTTTAGGGCAAGCTAGATGATGGAGTGAGCTTTCTAAAAAGCTATTGCATGTCCAATTTGGAGAAGGGAAGTGATCACAACAAAGGCTGAAGTGAAGAGGAGCTTTGCTGCCTTTGCATTTGCTTGGAAATTTTAGCGCCTACTTCTTTTAGCCATAACTTTTAAATGGTAAGTCATCTATTTGTGAAATTTTGATATGTTTTACAATGGATTATTGGCTTTCCATAGGCTATAAGCGCGCTTGATTCGACCTTCGGATGAATTTTTAGTGATTTATTTAGTTTCAGCTTGTTGTATAACTTGTATTCCTCATATGCGGTTGTATTTTGAGGTATACTTGAATACATACACACTTTGCTTATACCTTTTATACAAGTATATATACTTGTATTTATATCAAGTATTTATATAAGTATTATACAAGTATTATATATAATATTTGTACAAGTATTTGTACAAGTATTATACCAAGGATTATATAAGTATTATATCAAGTATTTATATAAGTATTTTACAAGTATTATATATAATATTTTTACAAGTATTTGTACAAGTATTATACCAAGGATTATGCAAGTATTATATCAAGTATTTATATAAGTATTTTACAAATATTATACAAAATATTTGTACAAGTATTTGTATAAGTATTATACCAAGGATTATATAAGTATTATTCAAGTATTTATATTTTATATTTATACAAGACTTGTACAAGTCTAATACAAGTATAATTTGAAAGCTTGAACAAATATTGTGCAAGTATAGAAGATACTTGCATGGCTTTCTCTCATGTTCCTTGCTAGTTCTAGTAGCAGTTAGGAACCCGACGTTTTCCCAAGGCAAATTCTCTCTACCCGACACCGTGCAGTTGGAACCTTGTACAATTTATAGTAAAGGTCCTATTCTCTCCTCAAAACCCTCTCCTTGTTTTATAATAGATGTATATTTAGGACCAAAAAACTACAAAGCCTCTACTTTATTAGATTCAAAAACCTCAACATGCTTTCTAGATGAACAATTTGTTAAGAATCATAAAATACCTTTAGTACAAAAAACTAAATCCATACATGTAGAAGTCATAGATGGTCGTTCATTGTCTTTTGGAGATGTCACTCATGAAACCTATCTTATAAAAATAACAATAGATGGTCATAATAGCTATGTAATCTTTAATATAATTAAATCTCTACCTAATCTAGTTATTTTAGATTTATTATGGCTAGAAAAATATAATCTTCAAATAGATTGGAATTCTCGTAGACTTGACTTTTCTCAAAATATTATTAAACATTCTGCCAACCAAATAAAAAGCTATAAGTCTAATATAATAAAATCCATATTTATTGTCAAAGATGCAAGTTAGCAGGTTAGCAAAGAACTAAGAAGAAGAAATCAGAACCAGAATAACTTCAAGAACAAAGAACTGGATGGACAAGAACAAGAACTAGATCAAGAATAAAAAATTGGATTAATATCAAGAACAAGACAACACTCTGGATTACTCCAAGACTTGTATTGGCAAGACTGAGGTGCTCCTTAGTCTTGCCTCTTATTTATACTTTGAGGCCTTATGTCCTATTGGACCTTCTAAGAGTATCTTAGAATATTTTAGAAGCTTGAGGAAGATTTTGGAAGACTCTAAAAAGTTTATGGGAGATCTTGGAAGCTTGAAGAAGATTCTAGAGGGTCCTAAGAATATCTTTAGAATATTCTAGAAGTTTGAGGAAGATTTTAGAAGACTCTAAAAAGTCTACGGGAGGTCTTGGAAGGTTGAAGAAGATTCTAGAAGGTTCTAAAAGATTCTTAAAAGCTATAGAAGGTTTTAGAAGACTACAAAAAGTTCTAATAGTGGCTTAAAGTATATCTGTGATATCATCTTTCCTTCTAGCGACGAGTTTCATGAGGAGCCAAAGCATTTTGATAATCAAATCATATGTATAAAAATTCTAGAATTCGTCGGAGTAGAGAAGCAATAAATTCCGTTTTTTATATGTTGGTTATCGATTCAAGAAGACCCTTGAGATGGCATTGATGACCTCTAGATATAACCTCTGTTAGACCAACATCCCATCCAAGAATTTGTTCTTCGTTACTCCTTCAAAACATTCGTTGCGACCTTCAAAACATCTTCCAAACATAATTTTTGGTCCACCTGGAATCACCCTTCCAACTTCGAGGAGTATTGCCAAAGCTCGGGCATTTGAATCAAGATTTTTGTGATGAGGCCGTATCTTCAAAGACTCCAAGTGTGGCCTTACTTGACGTTGGGATACTCCTTCTTCATCTTGTCTATGTTCTTCAAATCTAGCAGATTGTGAAAGTTGCAATGATTCTCCAGCCGCTTGTATGCCAGAAGAACCTTCTGACTCTTGTTCCCGCAATTTCCTTCAAACGCAAAGATTTGGCATGATAACTAATAAGCTTCTAGCAAGATCTATTCTATCCTAGAAAAATATAAGTGCAGGTCTTGGCGTGGCTCTTCCCTTTTTGTAGTGGTCTTTTGTTATTGATAGGAAGCGTCATTTAGGAACCAAGAGATATTATTGTCCACAAAATCTTCAATGACCATTGAATCTAGGTTTTTTAGGATATTGTTGATGGAATTGGCAAACCTTCTTAGGTGCATTCTTAACATTATCTGAGGGTTCTCATGTTCTTTTGCTAATTCCATAGCCCTTTCAATGGATGAAGTATTCCAATTGTCTATATCTTATACGTGAATCTAATATTTCATCTATCTTGTATTCAATCTCTTGATTGATTTCAACTGAAGTTGGTGGTGGAATAGTTCTTCCAGCAATATTTGATTTATAATAGATTTCTAAAAATGAGACATGAAAGACTAGATGAATGTGTATGCTACTTGGTAATTCGAGATAAAAATTTATTGGATTTACTTGGTGTAGAATTATAAAAGGTCCAAGTCTTTGATAGCCTAATTTTCGTGATGGTCAATTTGTTTGTATATTTTGTCGAAGTAACTAGACACGATCTCTTACTTTGAAATTTGGTTGGTTCTTGCAATAAATATCTGCATAGTCTTTATATCGATCTTGGGCTATTTGTGATTGGAATTTCAATTCTTCATGGATGGTTTTTAAATAAGCAGCTCGATCCTCTGCAGCAAGGCTTCTCACATCTTCAATTTGGAATAGATCTGCTCGAAGGTGGTATCCATAGTTTGAGAAGAATGGAATTTGCTTTCTTGAAGAATGTTTGGAGTTATTATATGTAACCTCAGCCAATGGTAGAAAGTCCGTCCAATCATCTTGTTGATAATTTATACTGCAATGAAAATATTGTTCCAAGATCTGATTCACTCATTCTGTTTGATCGTCAATTTAAGGATGATAAGCGGATGAGAGGTTGATCTTGACCTTTAAAAGCTGAAATAATCCTCTCTAAAAGTTTGATACAAATTGTAATCCTCGATCTGAAATAATATCAATTAGAAGGCTATGTATTCGGTAAATATTATCAATAAAAAGCTTGGCTGTTTCCTCCCTGGAAATGATCTTGTTGCATGGGATAAAGTGTGTCATCTTGGTAAGACGATCTACCACCACAAAAATTGAATCTTTTCCATTCGAAATTGGAAGGTTTGTAATGAAGTCCATAGATAATGATTGCCATGGGCCCTTAGGAACTGGAAAGGGTTGCAGAAGTCCATATGATTGGTATCTTGGAATCTTCATTTGCGCACAAATTTTACATGATTGGATGAATTCTTTCACCAATTTCTACATTTGAGGCCACCAATAGTCTCTTGATATCAATTCCAAGGTCTTATTAAAACCAAAGTGTCTAGCTGTTGGAAGATCATGTCGAGCTTGAAAGATTTGAAGTCTTGTAGGTCTTGGAAGAATATATAGGAGATTCTTGAAATATAACAATCCATCTTCTAATTTGAAATTATTGTCTTCTTCCACATGTGTATTTTTTAAACGTTGTTGGATGTTCTTTATAAATGGATCTGTCTTCATTGCTTTCTGGATTCCCATCTTGAGAATTATATCTGTATAGGTAGATATCGTCGATGTCTTTAACTACAAATTAGACGGCTTCAATATGATTGATTTTTGTTGATCCAATACAATATCTCCTATTCTTGGTGCAAGATATGATCGTCAAGAAAGGGCATCTGATTTTCCTTGAAGTTTTCCTAGACAATATGTAATTATAAAATCAAATTGAGATAATGACATGCTCCATCGTACTTGTCGACGATTTAAAACTCGAGCACTCATAAAATATTCTAAATTTTTGTGGTCGGTATATATCATGATCTTGTATTGAGCTCCTTCCAACAAATGGTGCCATTCTTCAAAAGCATCAACAATTGCCAATAATTCTTTGTCATGGATCTCGTAATTAATCTCTGCAGCTGAAAATTTTCGAGAGCGGAATGCTATTGGATGTAGTTGACCATCATCACCAGTTTGAGAAAGTATAGATTCTAATGCAAAATTTGAGGCATTCATTTTTAGAATAAATGATTTTGTTGGATCTGTATGGACAAATATAGGAGCAGAGGTGAAAGATTCTTTTAGCTTCTTAAATGCTTCTTCAACCTTATCATCCCAAATAAATTTGTCTTTGCTTGTAAGTCGCGTTAATGGAGCCGCAATCTTTGAATAATCTTTAATGAAGATTTTGTAGAAATTTTACAAATCCCAAGAAATATTGTACATCTCTAATTGATGACAGTTGTTTCCACTCCATAACAATTTGTATCTTCTTTGGATCCATAGAAATTCCATTTTTTGAAGCAATATATTCCAAAAATTTGACTGATGGTTGGTGGAAAGTGCATTTCTCCAATTTGGCATATAATCCATTTTTTTGTAGTTTCTTTAATACCTTCCGTACATGATATTCATGCTCTTCTTTCTTCTTAGAAAAAATCAAGATATCGTCCAAATAGATGACTACAAAGTCATCTAAGTATTCTCGTAAGATATCATTCATCATATGTTGGAAGACTGCAGGTGCATTTGTAAGTCCAAAAGGCATAATATTGTGTTTGAAATGTCAATACCTTGTGCGGAATGCTGTCTTCCATTGATCTCCTTCCTTAATCCTCACTAGGTTGTAGGCGCCTCTCAAATCAATCTTTGTAAAAATCTTTGCTTGTCCTAATTGTTGTAATAATCCTGAGATTAATGATAATGGATAGTAATTTTTTATAGTTACCTTGTTCAGACTTTGATAGTCAACACACATACGTAAGGAACCATCCTTCTTTTTCACAAATAATATAGGAGCTCCAAAAGGCAATTTTGAATGTTGAATAAAATTCTTGGCTAAATTTTCATCAATATATTCTCATAAGGCTCTAAGCTCTGTTTGTGATAGATTGTAAATGGGACCAAATGGAGGTTGAGCTCCATCTTGTAATTCAATTGCACAATCATAAGGACGATGTTTGGATAATATGTCTGCTTTTTTCTTTTCAAATACGTCTTCCAGGTCGCAACATTAATTAGGAATTTCCTGCTTTAGTTGCTCCGTTTGATCTTTCACTGGGATAGCATACAATGCAAATGCATCTCTTTTTTTTGCTGCTTGCATAAATGCTTTAGCTTTAAGGAATAGAGTAATATCTCGTTTCTTCTTTTGATGTGTGAATCTTGAAAAAATCTTCCGCATACTCCAATCAATATCAGGATTATGTAGCTCAAATCAAGGAAGTCTAATGACAATAGGATTTGTCGGACATATAATGATGTTGAAAACAATTTGTGATACTTAATCTCCTAGTATCACTTCCAATGGTTGGATTTCTTCGACAACATCTCCTAATGCAAGGTTTCATCCATCAATGACTTCAACTTGTGCAGGATGGATCTTCTTTATAAGTAGTAGATTGTGTTTGGTTGCAAAATCCTTATCCATGAAGCATGTTGAGGCTCTAGTATGTAAAAGGGCTTTAGCAAAAATTTCTTGTTTTAAGGTTCTTATATATATAGGATGTATAAAACAAGATATTGGATCCGGAGATAAAAAGAGATTTTTTTTTGGTACTTTAGATTTGGGGGTGTCCAACCGCAAGGTTCCTACTGTGGCTGGACGTCTTCGTTTTTTGATCTTTCTAATTCGGATATTATACCTCATGCCTTGAATTCTTTAGACTTATTTTGACAATTTGCTGCCTTATGATTGGATCTTCTACAATATAGGCATAAATTCTCTTGTTGACATCTAATTTTTTCCGCTAGTGTAATAGCTTGAATTGAGTTGTATCAATCTACATAGGTTCAGGATATATTAATGGCTTTTCCAATATTCTTGAAGATATAGCAGTCGTACCTTAATAGGTATTGCTGAAAATTGATTATCTTTCTTATCGTAGTTCAAATAAACGATTGTCACAAGTAATAGCTTGAGCTATGAATTCTTCTAAGCTTTCAACTCTTGGCATCGTGATCAATAAATTCTTTACATCATCCTTTAGGCCATAACAAAATTGAGTCATAAAAGCCTTATCATTCCAATCAAGATCACAAGTAAGTTGTTGAAATTTTGCGACATAAATTACAGCTGAACATTGTCCTTGTCATAGATTTTGGATTGTCCTCTTTGCCACTCTTTCTTGATCACTCTCTCCAAATACAGCAGTAAATCTTTCCATAAAAGCTTCTAAATTGTACAGGATTGGAGAATTCTTTTCTAATAGTGGTGCAAACCATGATCAAGCACTTCCTGATAAAAGAGTGCCCACAAAAGCGACTTGAGTGAATCCATCTAGGTAACGAGATGGATATAGTTGTAAGTAAAGTCACACTTGTTGTACAAACCCTGAAAAGTTGGATCTTGTTCCATCAAACTTGTCAGGCATACTAGCTTTTGGCTCTTTTATGACAACCCTTGGAACTTCTACAGAAGTTGTGTACATAGCTTGTTTACCGCTTGCTTCTCTTAATCGAATAATCTCTTTTTGTAAGTTATAAATCTCTTGCTTAATTTCTTCAGATACTTACTCCATTTGCAATTCTTTTGTTGGATTGCAGAAGAATGTCATTTCTTCTCGTATTGTATCCAATAGGGCTCGAAGATCTGCAAGTGTTGCCACTCTATTCTCTGTTTGTGAGGATGCACCTCCATTAACCTGATCTATTTCCATCTTAAAAAAAAAAAAATCAATAAGCCGTTAGTATTTTCTATATTAAAAAGAATACTTTGAGATAATTAGTTTTAGAGGAGGATAATTCGCAACCTCTAAAATGTAGTGATATAACTTAAGAAAGGGATAATCCACTCTTTCCAAAAAAAAATAAACTACAATAAGTAAACATATCAGTCTAGAGGGGGATAGTCTGCACTCCTCTAGGGCACAATAGTATCTTGAAGAGGGATAATCCACTCTCTATGAAGAGATCTAAGCTTTGATATGATTATGTAAGTCAATCTTGCCAAACTGTCAAGGATGCAACTTAGCAGGTTAGCAAGCAATTAAGGAGAAGAAATTAAAACCAAAATAACTTCAAGAACAAAAAACAGGATGGACAAGAACAAGAACTAGATCAAGAATAAAAAAATTGGATTAATATTAAGAACAAGGCAACATTCTGGATTACTCCAAGACTTGAGTTGGGAAGACTGAGGTGCTCCTCAGTCTTCCCTCTTATTTATACTATGAGGCCTTATGTCCTATTAGACCTTCTAAGAGTATCTTAGAATATTTTAGAAGCTTGAGGAAGATTTTGGAAGACTCTAAAAAGTCTATGGGGAATCTTGGAAGGTTGAAGAAGATTTTAGAAGGTCCTAAGAGTATCTTTAGAATATTCTAGAAGTTTGAGGAAGATTTTGGAAGACTCTAAAAAGTCTACAGGAGGTCTTGGAAGGTTAAGGAAGATTCTAGAAGATTCTAAAAGATTCTTAAAAGCTATAGAAGGTTTTAGAAGACTATAGAAAGTTCTAGTAGTGGCTTAAAGTATGTCCGTGACATTTATAGGTGCAAAAGCTTTTATATATGCAGCAAAAGAAGGATCAACTTTTGCTATTTATGCCACACCCATTTCTGATAGTGGAAAGACTTTAAGTGGTATTGCAAACCAATATCTGGATTATTAGGATATTTTTGAGAGAAAGAATATAAATATTCTTCCGAAACATCGTCCATATGATTATTCAATTGACCTCAAGGAAAGAACTCAACTACCATTCGGACTAATCTACAGTTTATCACAACATGAGTTGGCTAAACTTAAGGCATATATTGATGAGTTGACTATCGAAGACTCAACAAGATCACAATCAAGAACAGATATCCATTACCTTTGATATCAAGACTCCTTGACTAGTTAAATCAAGCTAAGATCTACACAAAAATAGATCTAAGAAGAGCATACAATCTAATACGCATCAAAGAAAGAGATGAATGGAAAATTGCATTTCAAATCAGGTACGAACATTTTGAATATAATGTCATATCTTTTGGACTTACAAATATATCAACTACTTTTCAACATCTCATGAATGATATTTTTTGTGAGTTCTTAGACAATTTTTGTGGTCTGTTATTTAGACAATATTTTGATCTATTCTAAGAATATAGAAAAACATGAAGTACATGTTCGTCAAATATTACAAAATTTTAGAGATGCGAGATTGTACGCCAAGATGGAAAAGTATGTATTTCACCCTACTCAAGTTGATTTCTTAGGATACATCATTTCAAATGATGGTCTCATGATGGATTCTAAGAAAATTCAGACAATTATAAATTGGAAGATTCCAAAGACGTTAAGAGATATCCAATGCTTTTTGGAATTTGCCAATTATTATCAAATCTTCATCAAAGATTTCTCTCAAGTTGCAGCTCTACTTATACGTTTGACCTATAAAGACAAATTCCAATGGAATCAAAAGAAACAAAAGCAGCATTTGAAGCTCTGAAGACATCGTTTATTTCTGCACCAATCTTGTATCGTGTTGACTTTTTCAAAGCATTTTTTATAAAAACAAATACATCAAACTTTGCCTTTGATGCAATTTTGTCACAAATGAGAACACATGACAAACTTTATTCAGTAGCTTTTCATTCAAGAAAATTTTCAACAACCGAGATCAATTATGAGATCCAAGACAAAAAACTTCTTGCAATCATGGATTCCTTTCAAGAATGGCGTCATTATCTAAAAGGTGCTTCCAGTCAAATCATTGTATATACAAATCATAAGAACCTCGAGAATTTCATGTTGGTATGCATGTTGAATCATCGTCAAGCTCGTTGGAGTATGTCTTTGTCAAGATTTGAGTTCATTATCACTTATCAACCAGGAAAACAACAAGGTTTGTCCGATGCCGTTTCTAGACGTTCTTATTTTGTACCAAAAGAAGGAGATGCAGCTTTTGAGCAATAAAGAACGGCCCTCTTGAAACCACAATAATTTCATCTTCGAGCAATGAAATCAACATTAACTATTGATTCAACTTTTCTTAAGCAAATTCAGTCAAGTATGTCTTTAGACCCTCTTGCTCATGATATCAAGAATAATTCTTCCAAGACTCATGATTCTTCTAAATTCGAGTTTAAGAATAACCTATTATATTTTGAAGGACGCCTATATGTTCTAGAAGGAGAAGCACATTTACATGTTCTTCAAGTACGTCATGATTTTCCAATGGCACGACATTTTGAATACAATAAGACTTTGGAACTTATATCAAGAGATTTTTGGTGGCCTCAAATGTAGAAGGCAGTCAAAGACTTTGTACAATCATGTGATATCTGCTCAAGATCAAAGACTCCTCGTCATCGACTTTTTGAACTTCTTCACCCATTATCTATTTTAAAACAACCATAGTCTTCTATTTCTATGGATTTCATCACAAATCTTCCAAGCTCAAGATCTTATGACTCTATATTTGTGATAGTAGATTGGTTCACCAAGATGGCACATTTTCTGCCATGTATAAAATCTATCATAAGTAAAGAAATAACTAAGCTTTTCATTGATAATATCTATGGCTATCATGGATTATCTAAAGATATTATATCAAATAGGAGAACTCAATTTGTGTCAAGATTTTGGAGAATCCTTTTTAAGATCTTAAAAGTGGATTTAAAGTTATCTTCAATTTTTCATCCTCAAACTAACGGACAAACAAAGCGCGTGAACCAAGTCTTGGAGCAATACTTAAGGTATACCATCAACTACCAATAAGATGATTGGATAGCTCTTCTACCATTGGCAAAGTTTGCTTATAATAATATGATACATTCTTCTATGCAACAAATATCTTTTTTTGCCAATTATGGTTACCACCATGACTTGATGCTTTTGACTTTTCAAAAGTTGATAATCCAGCAGCAGAAGATTTGGCAAATCGTTTGTCAGAGCTACATGCAATAATGAAGGTGTAATTAAAAGAAGCTCAACAACGACAAAAAATAAATGCAGATGCGTATCGCAAGGAACAACCACAATTCAACGTGGGGGACAAGGTATGGTTACTTCGTCGTAATATCAAGACTACTCATCCTTGTGATAAGTTGGACTATCGTAGGCTTGGACCTTTTCCTATTTCTGAACAAATCAATCTAGTTGCATATCGATTACACCTACCGGAGTCCATGAAGATCCATCATGTATTCCACGTGTCACTACTCGAGCCATACAAGACAATGGATATACAAGGAAGAAGACAAATGCTACCGCCTCCTGTAGAAGTAGACAACAATGAAGAATTCGAGGTTGAAGAGATTTTAGATTCAAGGCGGCGCCAAAATCGACTGGAATATCTTGTGCATTGGTGCGGATATGATATTAGTGAATGCACATGGGAGCCATCAAAGAATCTAACAAATGCATCAGTAAAAGTCAATGTATTTCATCGACGACATCCATCAAAACTAAGATAAATACTCAAGAAAATCTTTGCTATAAAGCAAAATAGGTTCTATAGAGGTTTCATCCTACCTTGTATCATTGTTTGTTATTTCCTTTGATTTGTTCATGCTAAAGAGATGGATGATCTACAACTAGTGAATTCAACTCAAGAGCCATCATTTGTTGATTTATCAAACGAGACATTATGACTATCACAACCTTCAAGATGACAGAATAGAGATGAAGACCCTCAAGAACGACATGTCTTTCCTTGGATTGATGGTGAAATACAGCGTTGTCGTAATACGTGCTATTCTGCTCAAGAATGCTCCGGGCACCTGGCTGTGGAAGACAAAAAGGAAATACACAACAACAAGATCCTAACAACTCTAATAGAATCCTACACAACTTCTATTAAATCTTAACAATATTAATCAAACCTTGATTCAATCTTAAAGCAATTACAAAAGAAGAATAAATGAATCATATATTAATCATAATAGAAAATAATATATAAAATACTAAATTTAGAAAATACTAAAAATAGAATCTTAAAACCCTAAGTTATATCTTATTCAAACCCTAAGTCAAACCTTAGTCAAAACCTAAATCAAATCCTAAATCAAACCCTGATCAAACCCTGAGTCAAATCTTAGTCAAAATCTAAGTCAAATCCTAAGTCAAATCCTAAGTCAAATCCTGGTCAAACCCTAGTCAAATCCTAAATCAAGCTCTAAATCAAACCTAAATCAAATCCTAAGTTAAACCCTGGTCAAACCTTGAGTCAAATCCTAGTCAAATCCTAAGTCAAATCCTAAGTCAAATCCTAAGTAAAACCCTGGTCAAATCCTAGTCAAATCCTAAATCATACCCTAAATCAAATCCTAAGTCAAACCCAAGTCAAACCCTAAATCAAATCCTAAATCAAACCCTAAATCAAATCCTAAATCAAACCCTAAATCAAACCCTGGTCAAATCCTAATCAAATCCTAAGTCAAATCCTAAATCCTAAACCAAACCCTAAAAAAACCCTAAATCCTAAACCAAATCCTAAATAAACCCTAAACCCTAAACCGAATCCTAAACAAATCTTAAATCAAACTCTAACCAATTCAAATCAACCCTAGGGAAAATTAGAACCTCAATATTTGTTGATTAGACCATTGATCTTATTTAAAACTTTGTATACCTTTCAACCTCTTAGTCAAAAACAAGCACAACAAATTTGAAGGAAATCGAACTTACCAAATGGAAGAAAAATCCCAAAACCTTCTCGGGTGTTGGTTGGCCTCCTTCTCCAACCTTGATGCTGATCTTCTAGTGCTGATTTCTCCCTTCTTCACCGTTCAATCAGTCTCAAATCACTCATATATATAGAAAAATAAGTTTATTATCCACACAAATAAAAATTACTCCAATCCAACTAGCACATTGCTCAAGATCTTAAAAACCTTAATTGACCCTTAAAACTTAAATTCCAAGACCTTGACCCACTTAAACCTCAATTTCGTACAACTAAACCGTTAGATTCAGTTAAAAAATTACAGCACACATTAAAAACAACAATACCCAAAAACCCACAAATTTCCAGCCATAGATCTATTGCAAAGCTTTTGCAATTGCCTAAATCATCAACCCTATTTTATTTCATAAAATCTCAAGTAGCCAAAATAAACCCTGACTTTGCAAAGCTATTACAAAGTCGTTTTCTATCCAAATCACTCAAAATCAACTCCTATATAAAACCCTTCAAGTTCACTCCCTAACCCCAATCTCCGATCTGCAAAAAAACTCTCCATTCGCCGTCGGCACGCGGTTTTGTGCCCTGGGGTCTGGTTTCGACCCAGGTTCTTAACCGGCCCTCTCCGGGTATCAACTCTTGTAATTTTGAGGTAAATTTCTCTAAAACCTACTCTTAACTCCTTACTTAACATGCCTATACCAATTATCTTTCTAACCTACCTTGTTTTATTATATTTATGGCTATACAAAGTAAGTAGAATTCCTTTTTATAAAAGGCAGCATTAGCACCTTTTAACTTTTACTACCTCCTTGTCTATTATCTATTTTTCTAAGATAATTTTCTCTAATATTTTCATTTGAGCTCTTCTATAATATAATCACTCCTTTTCTCTTTCACCTAGTGGTCGTATTACTACACGAAAACGTATTTGCTATCATGACCTTGGAAGAGACTCCCGATGTTTGGTGATACTTTTAGAGGTAGGAACTACTCTTAACAGTGTTTCTAATGTTTTTTTTGAAAGAAGTTATATTGGCCTCAACAATGATCAAATAACAGGGTGGTCCTCTCGCCTTGGTATGAGACATTATCGATGGTTGAAAGAACCTATCAACTATCTTCAAAGGGAACAAAGATGAGAATATGTGGCAAGCACAATTCGACGTATCCTAGACTTCCTCAACATGTAATCATTGCTCCTCGTGGAACTCGTCCCTAAAAGGGGAGATAATATCATAGACATAAGATTTACTCCAATAATTATCTAATTAATATAAACCAATAGAAGTAGATAAAATAAATTAATTTGATAATATCTGATAGAAAAACTTCCTAAAAGCTTTATAGATGCGAAATCACCTTTATACATGTCTATAGGTGATTGATAGGTTAGAAAACTGGTCAACAAGCTAGCCACATAGCGCACATGTTGGTAGCTTGTGGAACAAGCTAGCCATGTGTCACACATGTTGATAGCTTGCAAAACAAGCCAAGTACGTGGCGCACGATGTGAGAAACTTGTCGTATAAGTTTGACATGTATCTTGCAAATTAGATACGTATAGAAAGTCCTATAGAATATTGCCACGTTGTCGTGATAAAAGTCCGCTTCAGGTAGACGCAAGGTCCCTCTTTACAATCAAGTTGGGATCCAATATGCACAAACTTTCTTAAATTTTTCTTTTATAGTCACAAAACCATGCGTATAGTAAATCAACAAACTAGAAGCTTGAAAATTTATAAATCAAAATCCAGCTGTTTATATAAGTTCAAATTTTGGAAGTATAGAGTTCACTTCTTTGGTCATCTTCACAAAAATTCTCAACTGTGAATTCATTACCAATCACTAGATATCATCAAAATATTAGCAAGTAATTATATAAGTAAAAACCAAATCAGAAACTTGAAAATTCAAAATTTAAGATCCAACTGTTCAAATGAGCTCAAAATTTAGGAAAACATAATTCATACCTTTGATCTTTGTTACATAAATTTTGAGCCATGAATTCATTGCTGATCGTTAGATAACACCAAATCCTTGGTAGATACTTTTAGAAGTCAAATCTCAACCCGAAACTTGAAAATTCATAATTTAAGATCCAACTATTCAAATAAGCTCAAAATTCGGGAAAACATAATTCATATCTTTGATCTTCATCACATAAATTTTGAGCTATGAATTCATTGCTGATCGTTAGATATCACCAAATCCTTGGTAAAATTTTTTAAAAGTCAAAATCTTAGACACCTGAGAACAAATTTGCCATTACTCCCTATTCAAAGTCTCAATTGATACAAGATGTTAGACATAGACTCTTTATAGTACAAGTAATATGTATACAAAAAATGGGCTTCAAATTCTTCTTGAAATTCAAGTTCTAGCTTAAAGCAAACCCTTCTATTTATCTAACTTCTTCAAAATCCCAGTTTAGTTTGTTGGGTTTCACTAGCCATAACTCACTCATTTTGAACTCATTTCTATCAATTCTTGGATGTAAAATGTATAACTTAAAGACTAGTTTCTAACCCAACTTTTTGATTTCTTGCTAGTATCTTAAAACTTCTAATATACCCTGAAAAGTGACAGTAGGTATCATATTAGTAGTCTAAGTTCAAACAAGCATATCTCTTTCATCTAAGCTCCGAATCATGCATTTCTACTACCTTAACTCATGCCAAGAAGAAGCTCTCTTTCAATACCTCTCTCAATTTGCCAAAAAATCCCGTCTTCTTCTCCTCCGAGCTCGTCAAAGAAGTCGCAGCCAAGGTCTTTAAAGTCCAAGTCAATAATTAATAGTTTAAAGTTATAAAAACCCCAAATCTAATCCTCTAAGTCAGCACTATTAATGGTAGCCAACTATTGACATCCAAATCTACTATTTATCCTTGGTAAAATCCTAAATTCAACCTCAAAGTCAAAACTCCTTATATCTATAAATATAACCCTGAATCTACTAAAATCTAAGTTTGAAAAAAAGATAAAAGAAATAAAAGAAAGTTTTAAGGCTAAATCAAAGTTAAAGTTAAGATTAAAGATAAGGTAAAATTTTAACCAAAGAAAAAGAAAGAAAGTGAGAAATTTTTCCTAAACTATATAAAAACTTAGATTGGTAAGAAGAAAGAAAGAACTTAATAAAATTTTAAAGAAAAGATAGTCAAGTTAGGTTTCTATATGGATGTATTTACTTTTCGACAACGTAGCTCTTAATTAGATAGTATTTATACAGGCAAGAGTGAAGCCTTCTTCACTCTTGTCAACTCCTTTCTTGCTTCTAGTCCAAATTCAAGAGTCTATAGTTTTCTTGTCTTGTGGCAATAGCCATTCTAGTTTCTTTTAATATACATATTTTCTTATTTTTATTTTATTATACTTCTTAATAGAAGTTTCATATATTTATTTGCTTTCATCGAGTTCTTGTCTTTGACATAGGATTCTGATAAGCTCATAAGTAGAGTCATAATAACATCTGCATCTTCTAAGGCCTTGTCTACAATTACAAGTTGATTTGCAAGTACCTTCATCTTGTTGATAAATGCTATGAGGTCTGTACATTCTTCCATCTTATAAGTGAAGAACTTCTTTTTTGTGTAGATAATGTTTGATAAGTTCTTGCTCTCATACATATTATAAAGAGACTTCTATGATTTTGCTAATCCAGTATAAGAAATAATATGAAAAAAGTTGGCTTCATCAACATTAATTGCAATCAATCCAAAAATCTTCTTTTTATGATATTTGTACTCTTTCTTCTCCTTCATATCAACATGCATGCTTGAAAACTCTTTACTTTCATCTATAATATTTAAAAGATCCAAAAAAACCAACAAAATTTCTATTTTTATCTTCCAATGGTAGAAATTCTCACCTCTAAATTTTTCAATTGATCTCAAGCCTTCACTCTCACTTAAAACCATGTCTAAAAGAAAGATGTATCAAAAAAAATCAAAAGAAGTAGTCTTAAAGCTTTCAAAATTACCGTAAAAGTGTTGTTGCCTTGTAATCTTAAAATACCCTCTTTGTGAATAAACTAGTATTTTCACTCTTAAAACACTCTCAACTTACTTCTAGGACTTCTCACAAGGCTTATGCTCTATATAAACATTTCAAATTAGATTTGCCACTCTTATATTACTTTTATGCTTACAAATCAACTCTAATCGCTATAAGAGGTCTTTTAAGCACCTTAAGCTTTTTTAATACATGAAATTACAAAGTTAATCTACCAAAGATCTAATTCAATAAGAAAATACAACATAAGTGTTCTATAACATCACTTTAAGGTCTGAAATAAATTCCAAATCCAAAATACACTTAAGAATAAATAAGAGCAAACTAAAATCTAGATGTATATCTGAATTTAAAAATTAAGAGTTTTTAAATCCTAACATCAGCAACAACAACATCATCTATTTCATATAACAACATAGACTTTATAGAACTTCAAAATTCACAACGAAATGTGAGTGGATTTATAAGGTATTAAAAAAAAAAAAAAAAAAAAAAAAAAAATAGAAGTAATACACTTAGCATTAATAAGGTTGCATATAAAAAGAAATGTGGAGTAAGATGTCTTTTACTTCTAACATCTATTACTTATAGGTGGTGGTTGCTATCCTAATGGACAACTTTCATCTTTTGATTTTTACATTCATCAAAGGATATATCAAGTATATCTTTTGATATCTTATTTTTTACAAAGATATATCTTTAACATATCTAATATATTCATAGGATCTTTCACCATTTCACCTACTTCAAGTATATCCTATGGTATATACTTTATACTCTTATCTAGTCTTTGGATATTTTCTAATAGATCTTTTATCGTCTTGATCTTGTTTCTTAGCCCTTGACCTCATTTCTTATTTATAAGATGGTCTTTCCACTTTTTAAGAGATAATTATTTGATTATTAATAACTTATCTAAGATAATATTTTTTACTTGATAATTTATTCTATTTTTATTATTATTTATTTATTTATTTATTTCAATACTTTTGATGGTTGCTCAATAGATTGATCCAACTTTTGACATGTGTTGACTCACAATATTCATTTCATATTTAAGATCCATCCTTATATCAACCATTGTATATATAAATGAGCGTATTGCTATTTTATGAGGAATACTTTGTAGTTCACCTTCAACTTCAACAAAATCCTCGTCCGTGAGTTTTATCAATTTCAAATTGACCTCCAAACGTATTGTAATGGACTTCCTTCATGTTGAATCATTTCAACACTCCTTCAATGTGCTTGCTTTGGCTCATTATAATGGTCTTATTAGCACAATTTTTCATAAACTACATCTTTAAACAATACTGAAGCTCTTACAAGTCATTCATCTTATACTCTTTTTTTAACTTTACCTTCAATCAATCCATCATTTGTTAAAAGTTCTTTACCTTCAATCAATCCATCAAATGATGGATTGATTGATCATGTATATGTATAAATCTTATTAGAAAAAAAGATTAAAAAAGAACTTTTAGCATGAAAAGGATTAATTAAGCCATCCATGTGGATAGATGGAGATGGATGATAGAAATTTCTACTCCTATTGGCCAAAAATCATGCCCAATGGACTTCAAGGAGGCTGTCCAAAGACTCATTAGAAATTAGGATTTTTTTTTAAGGGATTTAAACATTATAAGTTAGAATCAACAAGTTTAGATTTTTGACTATGGTTTTGATGCAAGAATTGAGTGATTTAGAGTTTTTATAAAAGAGATATAGATGCTCAAAGTTAAGATGTTGAAATCATATTTATTGTCATTCTTTTGCATATAATTTGTGCATACAAAAAGCAATTAAGAATTGGCAATTGGAATTGGAAAGAACATTTTTTTGGCTAGACTTTTTATATATAGTTTAATAAATTCTAAATTGAGATGAAAGAGATATTATGAATTGAAGTTAGTGCTTACAATCTAAGGGGAGTAAGTAATCCTATTTAATTAGTAATTATATTTTGAGCTATATCTTAAGTAACTTCATAAGTTTTTGGCTCAAAATTTTTAAAAGTGTATATTTTCATATCAAAAAACTATATACAAAAATTTTGTGGTATTAAAGCTTTGGATTTTTGAGATATAAAAGAAATAGTGCTCAAATGTCTATAAATTAGGATTTTAAGCACCTATTAGGATTTTTAAAATATCAAACAATTGAAAACAAATCTATAGTTGAATTTTCTTGTAATAAAATTTAAGGATATAATCTACACTTTAAAGAAATTTACAAGTAAATTCAATATAGCCAAGAATCTGATGTATTTTTAAATTGAAAATCATGGTATATAACATTGATAGATTTCATCACAAATCTATTGCCACCAAATTCATTAGACAGCATCCTTATAATAGTTGATCGATTCACAAAGATGGCTCCTTTTATTTCTTATAAGAAGACTACTTGTAATGAAGAAATGGCAAGGCTTTTTTTTTGACAATATATATTTATCAATATCATGGCCTATTGGATGATATTATATTTGATCAAGGATTCCAATTCATATCTAAACTTTAGAAATGCTTCTTTGAAATATTGAAGGTTGATATTAAACTTACTTCAATTTTTCATCTTCAAATTGACGGCCAAATAAAATAAATTAATTAAGTTTTGAAGCAATATTTATGATATAATATTAGCTATAAATAAGACAATTGGATCTCATATCTATTATTAGTAAAGTTTATATATAATAATACTGTTCATGCTTTAATTTAGCAAATAGTATTTTATTCCAACTATGGATATCATCCAAATCTTGATCTATAGAGTACGCCAAATAATAATAATCTAAAAGCTAAAGGATTTACAAAGTATCCATCATAATATCAAACAACCTTGAAGCTTTAATTGCAAGTAATTCAAGATGTTTACAAGATATCCATAGATAAATTTAGAAATCAAATGCATATTTTTTATATTAGAGATAAAATATGACTTCTTCACCAAAACATCAAAACCAAGCAATTATGTGATAAATTGGATTATTAGAAATTATGACCATTTTCTATTTAAAAGTAAATTAATCAAGTGGCATATTGCTTAGAACTACCATCTTCTATGAAGGTACATCTAATTTTCTATATCTTTCTTTTGGAGCCTTATAAAGAGTTGAATATCTTAAATAGAATATAATAATTGCCACATAGTATTAAAATAAAAAATTATGAAGAATATGAGGTTGAAAAGGTGCTTGATTCATAGCAAAGGTGGGACAAATTGAAATATCTTCTTCATTGGTATGACTATAATATCAATAATTGTATATGATAACTAGCCAAAAATCTTATCAATGCACCTCAAAAGATATAAGAATTTTATTTATTCTGTTCTTACAAATTCAAATGTATTTGATGATAATTTTTTTTAGTGAAGATTGAATTTGAAAAATACCTTTAAGAGGAAGAGAGTCAAACCAAAGCCTTCATCAATATACAATCATAGAAACAAATTAATTACCAGGTCAAACTTGCAAATTTTGAGAGATTTAACAAAGTTAGATTCAGAAGATTTACTTGCTATGCTAGCTTTGAATGAATTAGTACAATTTTTACAACCTTTAATTGAGCAAAGAGAAGACGATATATTTTAGTGCCAAGTATGACCATGGTTGGAGCCATTAGAAGCAACATCCAACCATAGAAGTATCGATTCCAATGCTTGAACTTTAGTAATATTGCTTGAGCTTGAAAAGGTAAATCTTCTTAAGTCAAAGATCTTGTTTGAAGGATGTTTTAAAGACCACAATGAAGATTAGATCTTTGGATAAGATGTTTTAATAATGGAGGTACTAACTCAAGGCCATAAGTAATTTTTTTAAAGATCAATAGAACCTATTGACCAAAAACAAAAAATAAAATATATAGCTTTATTGATACAGCATATTTTTAATTTTTTACATATGTAGGAAAACTTCCAAAGATATAAGCTTGTCTTGGAATTCATTGCTAGAAAAAGAGGTGATATTAGGAACATACACTTTAGAAATTCATAAAATCTTTTAAAATATTCTAAAGGTTTTCTAATTAGTGGAAGTTACCTGAAAAGCTTCCTAGTTGGTGGAAGTAGCTCATGAAGCTTTATAATTAGTAAAGCTGGAGAAGTTTTTAAATTAATAGAAAGAGCTTAAGAAGCTTCTAAGTTAGTAGAAAGAGTTAAAAAAGCTTTCAAGTTGATAGAACCTGCTCGAGAAGCTTTCTAGTTTGATAGAAGCCACTCAAAAAGCTTTCTAGATAAGGATATATATTAAAGTCAAGGTTGAAGAGTTCTTTAGTCTTAACAATGCATCTCTTAGAATTCTAGCTCATCTTTCTTGATATTATTTGTGTACTCATCTAGATAATTCAATTCTTTGATAATTTAAGTTCTTAAAACCTCTTTCTAATTCAAATCTCTTATTTTATATTCTCTTGTCCTTGATACGTACATAAAATCCAATAGCAGATTTAAAATCTCAACAATTATTAAATTAATCATTGATCTTTATTCCAAATTTGCATAATTTTTAATCTATTATTTAAAAATAAGCAAATAAAATTTGAAAGAATTTGAACTTATAAATTAAGAAAAAAAACTCCTAATTCTTTTAGGTGTTGGCCATCCTCCTTCTTTAATCTTAATGTCAATCTTCCAATGCCAATATCTCTTTTTTATACTATTCATATGTTTTAAAATTTTATACAAATATTAAAAATTAAGTTAATTACCAACTCAAAAAAGAACCATTTTAATCTAATTAGAAGATTATTTAAAATCATAGAAATCTTTATTGATCCTCAAAATTTAATTTTTGAGATCCTAGCTCACTTAAATATCAATAATCTTTGATCCAATTGTTGGATTAAGCTCAAATTTATAATAGATATTCAACACAATTATATTCACAAATTAAAAAAAATTTACTAATAGATCTACTACAAAACTTATAATATGCTCCAAAAAAAAAAATATGAATCTATTTTATTTTTTAATAACCAAAATCATCCAAATAGAATTTTAACTTTGCATAGCTTTCACAAAGTCATTACAAACTGTAGAATTAGGATATTTATTTTGGTTAATTTTCAGTTTTTAACACTGATTTTGAGTTATTACAGTCTTGTAAGTAGGCGATATTACTGTACAGAATTAGTTTAGACGGAGATACAAGGTGTTAGAAAGTTAGTCCAGTAGTCAGTTTCGGAGATAGGATAGTCAGTTCGGTAGTAGAATCGAAGAGTCGGGGTAGCAGTTGCGGAAAGGTTGGAAGCTGAGGTAGATAGAGAGTCGGGAAGATGACTTCGGACCAGATTCAAGTGAAAGAACTGTGCCATGAAAACTTTGTTTTTAATTTGTTTTTCTTGTTTGTTTGTTTTATAAAATTGAAGGATTATAAATTTGTGTTATGTGAATTATGAATGTTGAGAGATTGATTAAGAAATTGATTGAAACTGGAAAGTTAGAGAAGAAGAATTATTAAAGAAGTAAAACAATCTGGTGTAGATTGTAAACTGTGAATGACAATAAAGTTGGAAGATAAAGAAGGAGAGATGTGTTCTCTAAATGAAAGATGAAGAACTGATTATGCGGGTTGAGAAGCCAAGAAATCAGAAAAATAAATATAATTGATTCAGTCTAGTGAAGACTAAAAAGCAAAAAAATGGTTGTAATTGAGAAGAGCAAATAGTATCGAAATTGAGAAGATTGAAGATTGGGTTATGTGTATGGAATGAATACGAGCGATTAATTAATTGTGTGACCTTGACGTTTCAACTCAATAAATTGCTTTTCCTAGGGTTCGATCCTGATATACTACAATTTCACAAACTGTGTTTATCCTTAAATACGGTTCACACAAACTCAAAAACCTTAAAACCAATGCTTAAAGAAATCCTATTAAGTTTATTTTCCTACCTTATTCTTCAACCAACTAAAGAACTTTCTATCTATTATAGGCACATGGTTTTATATCTTGGGATCTAGTTTTGATCCTAGTTTACAACCAACCTTTTTTGGATATCAATCTAAAATTTTTTTAGATAATTTTTGCTAAAAATTATCCTTTAGTTTGATCTTAAAATGCATATAGTAGTATTTTTATTAATCTATCTTATTTTGTCTTGTTTATGGTCTTACAAAGTAAATAGAAGCTTTTTTTATTTTAAAAAAAATAATATTAATACTAAATATTTTATTATATCTTTATTTTAAATTTTTAAAATTTAAAATTTATTTATATTTTTTAAAGTAATTTTTTTACTAAATCTTCAATTAAGCTTTTTTATAATATATGTCTTCTTTTTTTCTTTCATCTTATAGCTATATTATAATATGATAGCATATAAAAAGCAATAAAAGATCAGTAATCAAAATTAGAGAGATCTTTTTTTTGCTACACTTTATATATAAAGCTTGATAAATTCTAAGTTAGAATAAAGAAAATATTGAGAATTAAAATGAGCATTTGTAATTTAAGGATAATAAATAATTCACTTAATTAGTGGTTGTGTTTAAGTTATATTTTAAGCAATTAACAAGGTTTTAATTTAAAAATTTTAAGAGTGTGTATTTTCATATTACAAAGCTTCTCATAATTTTTTTATTAAGGACATACACTTTAGAAGCTCACAAAACCTTCTAAAACATTCTAAAAGCTTCTAAGTTAGTAGAAGTTACTTGAAAAGCTTCTTAATTAGTAGAAATAACTTGAAAAGCTTCTTAATTAGTAGAAGTAGCTCGAGAAGCTTCTTAGTTGGTAGAAGGAGCTTGAAAAGCTTCCAAGTTGGTAGAAACTATTCGAAAAGCTTTTTAGACATGGATATATTTTGAAGCCAAGGTTGAAAAGTTCTTCAATCTCGACAATGCATCTCTTAGAATTCTAGCTCACCTTTCTTGATATTGTTTATATACTCATCTGATTAATTTAAGTTCTTGTTGATTTTTACTTAAAATTTATTTCTAATTCAAGTCTCTTGCTCTATATTCTTGTATCTTTGCCAGTTTGTTGAAACTCCTCTCATTTTTAATATCAAAGTTGAATCTTTCTTATTTGAGAGTGAATTATCCCTCTTTTTAAAAGTATACTAATACTTTAAAG
Source organism: Physcomitrellopsis africana (assembly GCA_036785485.1). Lineage (NCBI taxonomy): Eukaryota > Viridiplantae > Streptophyta > Bryopsida > Funariales > Funariaceae > Physcomitrellopsis > Physcomitrellopsis africana. The sequence goes on along the minus strand of JAWRVF010001439.1, from coordinate 10,707 downwards.
GTTGTAGATTATCCTCCTCTAAATTGATATTTTTTTTATTATAATATTAGAACTTTATCTCTCTTATAAGAATATAGATCACCCTTCTTTTTGAAGGTCTTAAAGTATTTTAGAGGTTGCAAATTATCTTCTTCTAAATTAATATTGTTTTCTTATAGATTTATTTTTTCTTTCTCTTAGAATGGCTGGAGGTTAAAACATTAATATGACCAAATATTTCAAGTCCAAATTAGATGCCATTATAAATGTTCTTCCTATTTTATCTACTACTATGGAAATTGAAAGGATTGTTGCAAAACTTCATAATGATGCAACATTTGCACTACCACAACTTAGATTGCATCCACCTTCAGCTTTTGCGCTTGAAGATAAAATAATATCTATTATGTGCCAAAGAAATCCACATGTTTAGCAACATAAGGAGCCTTGAATTAGTCTTTTAGAAAAATATGATGATACATGTTCAAAGTTTTGAGGGATTTTCAACCAAATTCAATTGATAATGGTTCTACAACCTAATACTTATTCAACAGAAGAATCACGGGTTGAATTGGTTGGCACCTTACTTATAGGATAAATATTATCATGATTTGTTCCCTTATTTGAAAAGAAATTACTAATTTTGAGCATCTTTGAAGTTTTCATAGAAGCATTTGAAGAACATGACAAGTCTCATTGACTAACAAGCAAGATCCAAGCATCATGAGAAGAGGCATATTTTGTATCAATCTATACATTCAATTTTAGAAAACTAGCATGTGATATCAATTGGAATAAAGAATCTTTAATAAGCCAATTCTATTGAAGATTAAGAGACAATGTAAAAGATTTGTTATTATTGCTTCTGGATCTAAAATTGCTTAATGAAGCCATCAACCAAGCCATGAAATGTGATAATCAATTATTCCAATATTGTCAAGATCAACGTTCATGGACTGTCACGGACACAAATTATAGACTTGAAGTCTAAAGAAGAAGTTTAAGAAGAACTGGCAGGAATTGGATTAATATCACGGACACAGAATATAGACTTGGAGTCTAAACAAGAAATTCAAGAAGATATGGCAGGAACTGGATTAATCAGATGAGTACAAAAATAACACCAGAAAGGTGAGCTAGAGCTCCAAGAGATGTGTTGTCGAGACTGAAGAATTCTTCAGCCTCAACTCTAATATATACTCCTACCTAGGAAGCTTTTCAAGCAGCTTCCTCCAACTATGGAGCTTCTCAAGCAACTTCCACCAACTAGGAAGCTTTTCAAGTAGCTTCCACCAACTAGGGAGCTTCTCAAGTAACTTCTACTAACTAAGAAGCTTCTCAAGCAACTTCTACCAACTAGGAAGATGTTAGAAGGCTCTGGAAGATTCTAGAGAGTTCTAAGAAACTTCTAGAATATTTTAGAAGGTTCTAACAAGTATGTCCTTGACATCACCTCCTCCCCTAGCTTTGAGGTCTCCGAGAAGCCATTTGAGATGTATACTCACAAACGTAGGAAATCAAAAATTTGTCGCATAGTCTCTACAATATATTTCAGCTGTTGTTCACAAGGCAGATGATTCATGGATCCTTGTAGCCACCAATAATGACTAATATCTTCCACTTGAGACCATGCTTGAACTTCTGTATCTTCATTGTGGAAACGACCTGAAAATATCGCTTTGCCACTACTTGCATGAGCTGGTTCAACTTCAAAGACAATTACAAGTGACTTGCTGCTTAGTATTCTTCGACGTCTTTTTGGCTCTTCTAATTCTTCATCTCGAGGTCGACGTCATGAGCTACTCGGTTGAGATGGTACCACTAGTATAGTATCTACATTCTCACTAGCCATATCTAAATACACCTTGATATTAGATATCTTGATACTACGAAATACAACAAGTTATGTTTTGATAAGACTTGGATCCCTTTTCTATTCATTTCTCCAGAGAAGGCTTCATCTTCATGCTTCGTTAATGACCACCTTTTAGTTTATTAGGATATCGTCGATGGAATTTTCGTACCTTTTGTGATACATTGGCAAGATTTTTGGCCGATTTCCATGTTCTATCATTGATATCGTAGCCGCTCCAATGCATAAAGTACTCTAATTTATTCCATCTTCGCCATGAATCTAGTATCTTTTCCATCTCATATTCTTTGTTGTTTTCAATTTCTATACTAGGTGGCGGATATTGCACTCTTCCAAGAAAAGACAATTCTCGATAAGGCTCTAACAGAGAAACATGAAAGACAGGGTGTACCTTCATAGCAACTAGTAACTCTAAGTGGTACACCACAAGAATGATCTACTTCTGGATAATAAATGGTCCCAATCTTCAGTAGTCCAACTTATCACATGGCCGCTTGGTCTTGATATTCCTTCAAAGCAGCCATATTTTATCACCAATTTTGAAATTAGGTGCCTGATTGTGAAATTTATCCGCGGATGCTTTGTAAGACTCTTGGACAATTTGCAATTGAAACTTCAATGTGGTTTGAAGCTTCGATAGCTGCTGCACCAATCCTTCAGCTGTTGGATTGTTATTTGCTGATGGACTCAATAGATCAAGCTTCGGATGGTACCCATAGTTGGAAAAGAATGCTGTTTTTTGAGTCGATCCATGAAGGGTGTTGTTATATGCAAACTCGACTAGCGATAGATATGCAGTCCAATCATCTTGCTAATAGTTGATGCTGCATCGTAAATACTCTTCCAAAACTTGATTCATCTATTCCGTTTGGCCGTCAATTTGAGGATGGAATGCCAAAGAAAGCTTGATGTCTACCTTCAATATTTTAAAAAAAGATCTCCAAAAATTTGATACAAATTGGGTTCTTCAATCCGACACGATATCATCTGATAGACCGTGATATCAATACACATTATCAAAGAAGAGCCTTGCTGTATTTTTGCTTGATAACGTCTTCTTACAAGGGATAAAATATGCCATCTTTGTAAGTTGATCCACCACAACAAAGATGCTGTCAAATGAATTCGATGGCGGCAGATCTATAATAAAGTCCATGGAAACTGAAGACCATAGACAAGACGGAATGGGCAATGGCTATAGAAGTCCATAAGGGCAATGTCAAGGATTCTTGGATCTTGAACAAATGTCAGAAGAGAGGACGAAATCCTTCACATCCTTCCACATTTGGAACCACCAAAAATCTTAGGAAATGAGTTCTAAGGTCTTGTTGAATCCGAAATATCCCGCAGTTGGAAAGTCATGACGAGATTGAAGGACTCGAAGTTGTGCTGGCCCTTTTGGGATATACAGCCGCTCTTCAAAGTATAAGAGATCTCCTTCAACCTTGAACTTGTCATCATTGATACGCTGCTTAATATCAAGGACTATTGAATCTTTAATGGTCATAGCACGTACTTAGTTGAGGAAGTCAGCATCAATTGGCACCACAGCAGTACAAATCCTAAATTGCTCTGACTTTAATAATGTCGTACACTATTGATTTAGTGATGCTTCTCCAATCTTTGGCGCAAGATATGATCTTCTTGATAAGACATCGGATAGTCGTTGCTGCTTTCCAGGCCGATAAGTAATAACGAAGTCAAATCTAGATAGCGACATATTTCATTGAGCTTGATGATGGTTTAGAACTCGTGCAGACATGAAATATTCCAGATTCTTGTTATCTGTATATATGATGTTGTACTGCATTTACGTGCAATGTATAAAAATATTAAATATCTTGTATCTATTGTTAATATATGTGTGAGTGCTAGAGATTATTTTAGAAGATATTATAAGGAGAGGATTTATTATAGCCACTTAGTTAGTGAATTAAGATGATTATTTGTTTTGTTCCTACCTTATTTATATCCTAGAATAGACTCTTTTGTAATTAGTAGAAAAGTAAAGGTTGTTTTACCTTTCTTGTTGACTTTTGAGGTAGAATGGACCTTGTGAGGGATAAGAAAGAAGAACATGGGGTGAATAAGGCCCATCCAATAGGATTTGGCTGCCCATGTGAGCGTCTCATAGTCTAATATGGAAAGAAATGGAGATATACTCCTCTTGCTAGACTGAGGATGGGAGGCAATTTTTGAATAGTGAACTTTGGAGAAAGATAGCTCCGTAGATATAGAAGATTTTGTAATGAAAATTGGTAGGTGTGTTATTTGAGTTGTGAGGATTCTAGAATCTACTCACTTGCTTGTTTTAGTAGAGTGAGGTTTGCTGCCACCCGACAAAGAGGGGCAGAAACTTCGAGCTGTTACTGCAAGTTTGATTTAAATTCCTTCTTAGTGAAATTTATAGAGAATGTGGAAAATTGTGCTGGATTTCTATTAAGATATCTCTTGTAGCATTTAGAGTTGAAGAGCAAAAGTTGTGAGCTTGAGAGTGGAAAAGGGTTTGCTGCCATCCGATGAAGAGGGGCAGAGACTTTGTTCAACCACCCAAGTCGGACAGTCTCTTCAATCTTTTTGATACTTTAGATGCTTATAGTAGCTTGTATGAGCTTTCCATAAAAACAAAAATCAATACATTTGGAGCTTTGATGAAAGTTTTATGAGCCGTGAAGTGTCAAAGAGAGCAAATTATTGCTAGGGTTTGAAGAGTAGAATCAACTAGCTACAAAATCTGGAGTTTGAGAGGCATGCATGCGAAATTTTAGAATAAGTTAGATGATAGAGTGAGCTTTCAAAAAGCTATTGCATGTCTAATTTGGAGAAGGGAAGTGATCACAACAAAGGCTGAAGTGAAGAGGAGCTTTGCTGCCTTTGCATTTGCTTGGAAATTTTAGCGCCTACTTCTTTTAGCCATAACTTTTAAATGGTAAGTCATCTATTTGTGAAATTTTGATATGTTTTACAATGGATTATTGGCTTTCCATAGGCTATAAGCACGTTTGATTCGACCTTTGGATGAATTTTTAGTGATTTATTTAGTTTCAGCTTATTGTATAACTTGTATTCCTCATATGCGGTTGTATTTTGAGGTATACTTGAATACATACACACTTTGCTTATACCTTTTATACAAGTATATATACTTGTATTTATATCAAGTATTTATACAAGTATTTATAGAAGTATTATACCAAGGATTATACAAGTATTATATCAAGTATTTATATAAGTATTATTCAAGTATTTATACTTTATATTTGTATAAGATTTGTATAAGTATAATACAAGTATAATTTGAAAGCTTGAACAAATATTGTGCAAGTATAGAAGATACTTGTACGGCTTCCTTTCATATTCCCTGCTAGTTCTACTAGCAACTAGGAACCTGGCGTTTTCCCAAGGCGAATTCTCTCTATCCAACAACGGTCACTAGATACGCAGCTCCTTCGAGGAAGTGACCCCACTCTTGGAAAGAATCTACTATAGCAAGGAGTTTCTTATCATGAATCTCGTAGTTGATCTCAACCAGAGAAAACTTCCGTGAATAGAATGCAACCAGATGAAGCTTATTATCTATGTCCATCCATGAAAGTACGGCTCCTAAAGCAAAATCCAAAGTATCGGTTTTCAAATAGAAAGCCTTTACAAAGTTTGGGTGTACCAAGATTGGAGCCGTAATAAATGGCGTTTTAAGATTTTGAAATGCTTTTTTCGCTAGAGGTCCCTATTTCAACTTATCCTTACATGTTAATCGAGTGAGTGGAGCAGCAACTTGAGAATAATTCTTGATGAAGATCTGATAGAAGTTAGCAAAGCCAAGAAAACATTGTATGTCTTTAACCGTCTTTGGAACTTCCCAGGACACAATTGCTTCTATCTTCTTGGGATGCATCTTCAAGCCTTCCGTAGTCGCAATGAACCCTAAAAACTCCATCTCAGTTTGGTGAAATAAGCACTTTTCCAACTTGGCGTAGAGTCCTCACTCGCGTAATTTTTTGAGTATCAAACAAATATACTTCTTATGCTCTTTTTCATTCTTAGAAAATATCAAGATATTATCTAGATAAATGATAACAAAATCGTCTAGATATTCTTAAAAAATATCGTTCATCATATATTGAAAAATCGTTGGAGCATTGATAAGACCAAATGGCATGACATTATATTCAAAATGACCATACCTTGTACGAAAAGCTGTATTCCATTTGTCTCCTTCTTTGATTCGCATAAGGTTGTAAGCTCCCTTTAGATCAATCTTTGTAAAGATCTTTGCACGTCCAAATTGTTCTAGAAGACTAGAGATCAAAGGTAATGGATAGCGATTTTTCTTTGTCACCTTGTTGAGACTTCAATAGTCCACGCACATCCATAGTGAGCCATCCTTCTTCTTCACAAATAAGATTGGTATCCCAACTGGCAATTTTGAATGACAAATGAAATTCTTGGCTAGATTCTCGTTAATATATTTCCGCAACTCAGCCAACTCCGTCTGCGATAGGTTGTAGATTGGGCCAAAAGGCGGTTGTGCTCCTTCTTGCAATTCTATGGTACAATCATATGGTCGATGTTCTGATAGCATGTCAGCATTCTTTTTTTGGAACACGTCTTGAAAATCCTTGTATTATTCCAATATTCTTGCTGTTGAAATCTGCTCTCTACTAGTTGGAGCCATATAAATGGCTAATGGTGTGTCTTCCTTACACGATCTTATAAACGCTCTTGCTCCAATGAACAAGGATTTTTTGGTTTGGTGTCTTCTTCCAAGCTTGTCTTCAGGTTGTTCTATGGGAAATGTTATTCTCCGCAATCTCTAATCTATGGATGGATTATATTTTTCCAACCAAGAAGGACCAAGAATAATAGGATTTGACGGAGTGCTAATAATGTTGAAAATAATATAACTACTATGGTCTTTAAACATCACTTCTATAGGTTCTGATTTATAGATGATACTACCAGATAATAAAAGTCGTCCATCTATTACTTCTACATGAACAAGTTTGAATTTTTTTACCAAGAGAATTTTTTGACGCTTAGCAAATTCTTGGTCTTAGAAACAAGCAGATGCTTTTGAATCTAATAAGACTAAGATTTTTAGTTTTTTAGGACCAAAAGATAAAAGAATTATAAAACAACGGGCAGGTTGAGTAGAAAGAGAGGAACTTGGTTTTGATTTGTCCAGCCACACGATTCCTATTGTGGCTGGGCATCCTCGTTTTCCTGAACAAATGCACTTCTATTCTTGATGCTGCGTCCATTTTATTTCTTTGGATAGTTTCCAGCTCTATGGTCTTCTCCACCGCAATAAAAGTACAAACCTTTCTCCATACGCTGCTTCTTTTCTTTTGGAGTAAGGAAATTGACACGTATCGCATCAATCTACATGTCCTCTGTCTCTGCTTGTGAATTTAGGCTACTTATCAATATAATTGCGCTGTGATGACTTATATATTGTTTGGAGCATTGGTCTTGGCGACGTTGAAATAGGCGGTTATCGCACTTTACAGCTTGGCTAATGGCTTCATTGAGCGTTTGTGGATCAAGAAGAAATAACAACAAATCCTTCACGTCGTCCCTTAGACCCCAATAGAATTGATTCATCAATGCTTCTTCATCCTAGTTAATGTCGCATGCCAATTGTCTGAAATCCGATGCATAGACTGATGCAGAGCGAGTCCCTTGTTGTAGCGATCAAATTTTTGTTGTAGCCCATCGAGCCTTGTCATGCTCGCCAAATTCTTCTACAAATGCCTCCAAAAAAGTCTCAAAGTTGTTCAAAATCGGTAATCTTTTTTCAAATAGAAGAGCAAAGCACGATAGAGCTTGTCTCGTAAGCAAAGTTCCAACCAATCCAACACATGATTCCTCCGTCGGATAACGTTAGGGCTGTAGAGCTGTTATTAACTTGATTTGATTGATGAAACCTTAAAACTTGGAGCGTGTGCCATCAAACTTGTCTGGAAGGCTAATTTGAGGTTCTTTTTGTTGTAGAAGTAATGGTTCTTGTTGAATCATGGGTAAAGCTGCTTCTCCTGGTGTAGAAGTTTGAGGCTGATAAAGCCTAGATTGTACTATTCCGGATGCTCCATTATTATAAAGTCTTGCAAAGATTCCTTCCATCACCATAGTTCTCTCTGATAACATAGCAAGAGCATTCATAATAGCATCCATCTTCGACTTCAAACTTTCACTCATATTAATGTCTTGACTTCCAACCATTCTAAGAGAAATGAAGTAATTGTTTCTACAAGGAAGAAATATTGGTTTAGAAGAGGGTATTCCGCAACCTTTAAAATGCCTTAAGACCTTCAAGAAGAAGGGTAATCCACTCTCTCTAAGAAGAATAAGACTCCAATATTATGACAAAAAAGATATTAGTTTAGAGGAGGGTAATTCGCAACCTCTAAAATACTAATATACCTTCAAAAAGAAGAATAATCCACACTCCAATAAGAAGAAACTAGCTCAAATATCCAAGGTGAGAGTAGTCTCGACAAACTGTCATGGACACAAATTATAGACTTGAAGTTTAAACAAGAAGTTCAAGAAGAACTAGCAAGAACTGGATTAATATCACGGATACAGAATATAGACTTGAAGTCTAAACAAGAAGTTCAAGAAGAATTGGCAGGAACTGGATTAATCAAATGAGTACAAAAATAACACCAGAGAGGTGAGCTAGAGCTCCAAGAAATGTATTGTCGAGATTGAAGAATTCTTCAGCCTCGACTCCAATATATATTCCTACCTAGGAAGCTTCTCAAGCAGCTTCTTCTAACTAGGGAGCTTCTCAAGCAACTTCCACCAACTAGGAAGCTTCTCAAGCAGCTTCCACCAACTAGAGAATTTCTCAAGTAATTTCTACTAATTAAGAAGCTTCTCAAGCAACTTCTACCAACTAGGAAGATGTTAAAAGGCTCTGGAAGGTTCTACAGAATTCTAAAAAACTTCTAGAATATTCTAGAAGGTTAAAACAAGTATGTCCTTGACATGGACTTTAGCAAGATAATATGCAATCCGACATTCTTGTTATATCAATAAGCATTCTAAATTCATATTTAAAAGTAGAAGATATGTAATTTCATGTACTATGTTTTAAACCTCTTAGTCCACAAGAAAAAAGTATTAAATAGAAGAAGGTCTATACTTGTATTGTGGCAAAGAAGGCAACAAGGTTGGCAATTGTCCAAAGAAACAAAATCGATGCATCACCAAAATCAAAAATGCAATTGTTCAAGAAAACAAAGATATTCAGTCACAATAGGGATCGTCTGGTTAGAAAACTCAACATCGCAAAAGTATTCAAGTTCCTCTCTTTCTACTCAATCTCCTTGTTGCTTTATAATTCTTTTAAATTTTGGCCCTCAGAAGCTTCAAATGATTGTCTTGTTGGATTTATAAGCGTTTACTTGTTTCTTATATGAGGCGTTTATTAAACTTCATAAAATACTTCTAATACAAAAATCCAACTATGTTTATATAGAAGTGATAAATAGATGATTCTTATCCTTGGATAATGTCACCTATAAAATAATGCCTATAAAAGTGTTGTTCGAAGATCATAGCAATCAAATTATATTTAATATTATTAGGACTCCTTCAAATCCTATTATTCTTAGACTTTCTTGATTGAAAAAATATAATCCATCTATAGATTAGAAATTACAAAGAATAATATTTTCAATAGGAATTCCTATAAGAAAACTTTGTAAAAAGTCACAAACTGGTAAGCCTTTATTTGTTAGAGCAAGGGCCATTATAAGATTAGCCAGAGAAGGTACACCATTTATTATTTATATGACTACAAGTACAGAAGATATTACTTCATTGATAAGTATTTCAAAGCAATATAGCAAATTTTGAAATATTTTTTAGAAGAAGAATGCTGATATATTATTAGAACAACGACCATATGATTTTGCTATAGATCTTTAGAAACGAACACAACCACCTATTAGCCCAATTTATAACTTATTTCAAAACGAGCTTTTAATATTGAAAGATTATATTAATGAAAATCTTACAAAGAACTTCATCAAGCATTCAAATCCTCCAATATACGCACTTATATTTTTTGTAAAGAAAAAAGATGATTCCTTGCATATGTATTTTGATTATTGGAAATTAAATAAGATAATGGTGAAGAATCTTTAACCACTATCGTTAATCTTAGGACTTTTGGAACAATTCAACCAAGCCAAGATCTATACTAAAATAGATCTTTGTAGAGCATATAACTTAATATAGATCAAGAAAAGAGACAAATGAAAGACTCCATTTTAGACAAATTATAGATATTTTGAATATAATGTCATGCTCTTTAGATTAACAAATGCACTCGCCATCTTTCAACATTTAATAAATGATATTTTTTGAAAGCATCTAAATAAATTTGTAGTAATCTATCTTGATGATATCTTGATCTATTCAAAAAATCTAAAAAAACATGAAGAGCATAAAAAATTAGTATTATAAAAGCTACAAGATATAAATCTGTATGCCAAGCCAAAAAAAAATATATTTCATCATTCAAAGATTAAATTTTTGAGATACATTGTATCTATTGAGGGTTTAATGATAGATCCTAAGAAGGTAGATGCAGTTATGTAGCGGGCCATTTTAAAGATTGTGAGAGATATACAATATTTTTTTAGATTTGTTAACTTCTATTAGATCTTCATCAAAAATCATTCTGAAGTTGCTGCCTTTTTTACTTGATTGACATGCAAAGATAAGTTAAAATAGAGGGCCTCAAGCAAAGAAGGTATTCTAAGATCTCAAGATGGCATTTACCACAGCTCCAATCTTGATGCATCCAAACTTTACAAAAGCATTCTATATGGAGACTAATG
>JAWRVF010001438.1:0-69152 GCA_036785485.1 Physcomitrellopsis africana | reverse complement strand
TATTTATACTATCTACCTAAGAGCTAAGCGGCGACGTTCTATAGGACCTCCAACATGTGTTCAATTTACAAGACACGTGTCCAAGTTGCAAGACACGTGTCGAACTTGCAGGGCAAGTTTCCTATATGTTCGCCACGTATTTAGCTTGGTCTTCAAGCTACCAATATGTGCGACATGTGGCTAACTTATTGACCAAGTTTCTAATCCAAAAGTCTACTATGGACACTTATAAAGTCAAAGCAACGTCTATGAAGTTTCTAGGAAGTTTCTCTAAAGATATTATGGAATTAACTTACTTTTACCTTCTTTTATCTAGTTCTATCTGATTATATAGGTAACTATGTATATGTCCGTGACATTATCCCCCCTTTAAAGGACGAGTTCCATGAGGAGCGGTGATTACATGTGTAGAAAGTCTAAGATGCGATGAATAGTATTTGCCACATACTCTGATCTTTGTTCTCTTCGAAGGTAATTGATGGGTCCTCTCAGCCATCGATAGTGTCCCATTCTGTAAGTGAGTATGATCACCGTTATTTAATCATTGTCATTACCTCATAACTTCAATATCACATCCTAACAATCGCAGGAGCTGTTCCTATCTCCAATAAAATCACCAAACATCGAGAATCTCTTCCAAGGTCGTGATACCAAACACGTTGTATCTCGCCATCTATTCAAGGAAGAACATGTCGTTCTTGAAGATCTTCATCTCGGTTGCGTCGTCTTGAGGGTTGTGACAGTCGCAATGTCTCGTCCGGTAGGTCAACAAATGAAGGCTCTTAAGTCAAATCCGCTGGCTGTTGATTCTCCATCTCCTTAGCGTCACAAAATACAAAGAAGCTACAAACAAGGATAGAAAGTTGAATGTTATCTTGCCTACATCTTGTTTCTTTTATAGGAAAAGTCTTCATCTTGGTTTCGATGGATATTGTTGATAAAAGGTCTCCACCTTCCTTGCTGCGTTCGCCAGATTTTTTGCTGGTTCCCATGTGCGCTCACTAATATCGTATCCGTGCCAGTGAACAAGATATTCCAACCTATTTCGGCACCGCCTTGAATCTAAGACTTCTTCTACTTCAAATTCATCATTATTGTTCACTTCTATAGGAGGAGGTGGCACTTGTCTTCTTCTTGGTATGTTCACTGTCTTATATGGTTCAAGAAAAGACACGTGGAATACAGGGTGGATCTTCATAGACTCTGGTAAGCGTAATCGATATGCAACTGGATTAATTTGTTCAGAAATACGAAAAGGTCCAAGCTTACGATAGTCCAACTTGTCACAAGGTCGCGTAGTCTTGATATTACGACAAAGTAGCCATACCTTGTCGCCTACGTTGAATTGTGGTTGTTCCTTTTGATACGCATCAGCGTTTATCTTTTGTCGTTCTTGAGCTTCCTTTAATTGTGCCTTCATTGTTGTATATAGTTCTGACAAATGATTTACCAAGTCTTCCGTCGCAGGATTGTCAACTTTCGAATAGTCAAAAGTATCAAGTCATGGATGGTAACCATAATTGGCAAAGAAAGGTGTTTCTTGTATAGAAGAATGTACCGTATTATTATAAGCAAACTCTGCCAATGGTAAAAGAGTTGTCCAATCATCTTGTTGGTAGTTAATGGTACATCTCAAATATTGTTCCAAGACTTGATTTACGCGCTCCGTTTGTCCATCAGTTTGAGGATGGAAAGCTGAAGATAGCTTTATATCCACCTTTAGAATCTTAAAAAGCGTTCTCCAAAATCTCGATACAAACTGAGTTCCCCTATCCGATATAATATCTTTAGGTAATCCATGATAGGGATAGATATTGTCAAGGAAAAGCTTAGCTGTTTCTTTGCCTGTGATAGATTTTTTACATGGTATAAAATGTGCCATCTTAGTGAAACGATCTACTATCACAAATATAGAGTCATAAGAATCTGAATTTGGAAGATCCATGATAAAATCCATAGACACAGAAGACCATGGTTGTTCTGGAATGATTAATGGCTGAAGAAGTCTATAGGGTCGGTGGCGAGGAGTTTTTGATCATGAACAAACATCACATGTTTTTACAAAATCTTTGACTCTCTTCCATATTTGAGGCCACCAAAAATCTCTAGATATCAACTCTAGAGTCTTATTGTACTCAAAATGTCCTGCTGCCGGGAAGTCATGACGAGCTTGAAGAACACGTAATCCTACTTCACCTTCTGGAACATATAAGCGCCCTTCAAAATAGAGTAGATTTTTCTTGAACTCAAACTTTGAAATATCATGAGACTTAGAAGAATTATTCTTAATTTCATGAATAAGAGGATCTGAGGACATACTTAACTGGACTTGCTTGAGAAAAGTTGAATCAACAGTTAATATTGATTTTGTTGCCCGAAGATAAAATTGCTCCGGCTTCAAGAGAGTCGTTCTTTGTTAATCAAAAGCTGCATCTCCTTCTTTTGGTGCAAGATAAGAATGTCTAGAAAGTGCATCAGACAGACCTTGTTGTTTTTCTGGCCGATATGTAATAATGAACTCGAATCTTGATAGAGACATGCTCCAACGAGCTTGACGACGATTCAACACGCGTGGTGACATGAAATACTCGAGGTTCTTGTGATCCGTTGTCGCGTGGCGTGAACTTCTATCTAGGAATATACCGGGTACCTAGCTGTAGAGAATTTTACTTAATATTTATTGGCTAAACTCTAATGAGTTATTTGTCCTTAATAAGAAGGACAAATACACACGATAATATAAGAAAAAGGTTTTGTATGATTAAAACCTCTTATTTTTAAGTAGGTTTGTACATAAGTTTTCTCTATGATATGTAGAAAATCCTTAAAAACCTTTTAAAGACTCATCTATATGCCAAAATCATATCATGGCTCTATACATCCACCTTTTACACCTCCATAAAGTCTTGGCTCCCAAAAACACCTTTAGTATGCACAAAAGTCCAAATTTGCAACAAAACCCTTAAAAATATATTTTCCCGCAAAGGATGTTTTTCTTCCCAAACTTTAGAAAATCATATCTTCTGATCCAGCCGTTCAATTTTCTTCAAACTTTCAGGCAAGGTAGAATTCACCTTTAAGCTTTACCACAAAAAAATTCAACCGCAAATATACTTCCGATCGTTTGATATCTTAAAACCCCTAGCAGGTGCTTAAAACCCTAGCTCAGAGACACCCGAGCACTATTTTCTCTATATCTCACAAACCCAAAATCCTAATGCCACAAAAAATTTTCACATAGTCTTGTGACATAAACATATATACTTCTAAACATTTTGAGCCAAAAATCTATCAAATTGACTAAGATATAGCTCAAAATGTAACCGCTAATTAAGCAGAGTCACTTACTGCCTTTAGCTTACAAGCACTGACTTCAACTCGCAATATCTCCTTGACCCTAGCTTGGATTTTATCAAGCTATACGTAAAAAGTGTAGCCAAGAAAGTGCGCTTTCCAACCCCAGTCGCCGATCTTTGATTGCTCTCTGTATGCGCGAGATATACCCAAAAGAGTGACAGTAGGTCCAAAATTGACACCCTAACTTTGAGCGCCTATAACTTCTTCATCAAAAGTCCAAATCGTGCAAGATTTGCATCTAAGCCATATCCAAAAACCTAAACCTGATGACCTAAGCCTTTGATGTTCAACTCCCCTCGAAAAACAAACCCTAACTCCTAATAAACCCTCGGGCAGCCTCCTTGAAGCCCATTGGGCATGATTTTTGGCCAATTAGAATAGAGATTTTTATCATCTACCTCTATACATCCACATGGATGGCCAAACTACCCTTTTTACACTAAAAACCCTTTTCTAATCCTTCTTCTTATAAGATTTACATACTTGGTGCTTTAAGCATCAAATAAAAGAAGTAAATAAGATCTTAAGGTTCACCAACATCTAACATAGGTGACTTAAGATATATACAAGTTACTATCAATATAAAAATAACTTCAAAAGTTACTACTAAAAAGAAAATAAGGTTGTATAAACCTTAATAATAATCCTTTTAATAGATCCTTTTTAAACTAACAACCTAATGACATCCTATAACCAATAAAATCTACTGATATGACTTTCATTTAGCTAAGTAATAAATTGTACATTAAATATACATGTACAATTTTTTCACATAGTAGCCAAACCATAACACGACACTGTATACACGGTGACTGGACTAGAAGCGCCTTCTAGATAATGACGCCATTCTTGTAAAGAATCCACAATTGCGAGAAGTTCTTTATCGTGGATTTTGTAGTTAATCTCTGCTGCCAAAAATTTCCTGGAATGGAAAGCTACTGGATGGAGTTTGTCATCTGTTCCCATTTCTAACAATACTACGCCTAAAGCAAAGTCAAATGCGTCTATTTCCATAAAAAATGCCTTGGAAAAATCAACGCGATATAAGATTGGTGCAGAAGTAAAAGCTATCTTCAAAGCTTCAAATGATGCTTCTGCTTCTTTACTCCACTCGAGCTTGTCCTTACAAGTCAAACGTGTAAGTGGGGCTGCAACTTGAGAGAAGTTCTTGATGAAGATTTGATAGTAATTGGCAAATCCTAAAAAATATTATACATCCCTTACTGTTTTTGGAATCTTTCAATCCATGATTGTTTGGACTTTCTTAGGATCGATCATGAGGCCATCATTTGAGATGATATATCCTAAGAAGTCAACTTGAGTAGTGTGAAATACACACTTTTCCATCTTGGCATACAATCCTGTTTCTCTGAGTTTTTGTAAGACATGACGAACATGTGTTTCATGCTCTTCTACGTTCTTAGAGTAGATTAAAATGTCGTCTAGGTAGCAGACAACAAAATCATCTAAGAATTCATGAAAAACATCGTTCATGAGATGTTGGAAAGCAGCTGGTGCATTTGTGAGTCCAAAAGGCATAACATTATATTCAAAATATCCATACCTTGTTTGAAATACAGTTTTCCATTCATCTCCTTCTTTAATGCGAATCAAGTTGTATGATCCTCGTAGATCTATTTTTGTATAGATCTTAGCTTGATTTAGTTGATCAAGAAGTCCAGAGATTAAAGGTAGTGGATACCTGTTCTTGATAGTGAACTTGTTAAGTCCCCAATAATCCACACACATTCGTAATGATCCATCTTTTTTCTTCACAAATAGAATTAGAGCTCCTGCAGGAAATTTGGAATGGCGTATGAAGTTCTTGGCCAGATTCTCTTCAATATACTCCTTGAGTTCAGCCAACTCATTTTGTGATAAATTGTAGATTGGTCCAAAAAGAGGCTGAGATCTCTCTTTGAGATCAATCAAACAATCATATGGGTGATGCTCCGGAAGAATATCAGCATTTTTCTTCTCAAAAACATCTTGATAGTCTTGGTATTGGCTTGGAATGCCACTTGAAGCCTTTCCACTATCAGAAATGGATGTTGCATAAATAGCAAAAGTTGGTCCTTCTTTTGCTGCGTGTATAAAAGCTTTTGCACCTATTAGTATAGGTTTTACTGTACCAGGCTTGTAGCTTTTTACTGGATCAGTAGGATGTTTAATAATATCCTGGGAAAAGTCAAGTCTACGAGAATTCCAATCTATTTGAGGGTTATATTTTTCTAGCCATGACAAACGTAGAATAATTGGATTAGATGGAGATTTAATTATGTTAAAGGTTACATAGCTATTATGACCATCTATTGTTACTTTTATAGGACGGGTTTCATGAGTGACATCTCTTGAGGACAATGGGCGACCGTCTATGACTTCTACATGTACGGGTTTAGATTTCTGTACTAAAGGTATTTTACGATTCTTAACAAATTGTTCATCTAGAAAACATGCTGAGGCTCCTGAATCTAATAAGGCAGAGGCTCTGTAATTTTTTGGTCCTAAATATACATCTATCATAAAACAAGGAGAGGGTTCTGAGGAGAGAATAGGACCTTTACTGGGAATTGTACAGGGTTGCAACTGCATGGTCCCTATTGTAGCTGGACAAATTCGTTTTCCAACATGTTGTCTTCTTTGACGGCCGTATTCCTCATTTTGTAGTTGCGACGTTTCTTTGGACAATGTTGAGCAGTGTGCTTAGGTTCTCCACAATATAAACATAATCTTTCTTGACGACGACGAATCTTTTCTTGTTCAGTAAGAGGTTTAAAACGTACGCATCAATTTGCATGTCTTCTACTTTCGAATGTACGTTTTGTGAGGATGTTGATGTTGCCATTGAATAATAATGTTGAGGCTCTCTTGTACGACTCTCGGATCAAAACTCAAAAAGTCAATTGTCACACTTCACAGCAAAATCAATTGCTTGACTCAATGTCTGAGGATCGGGTAAATTAAGCATTAACTTTTTTACCTCATATTGTAATCCGTAGAGAAATTGATTGATGAGTGCAGCATCGTCCCACTTGATGTCGGTCGCTAGTTGTCAAAATTGTGAAGCGTATAATGACACTGATCGATTGCCTTGTCGTAGGATGCAAATCTTGTTGGTTGCAACACGAATTGCATCATGTTCTCCATACATCGATCAAAATTCCGCAAAAAATGCCTCCAAATTATCCAATATTGGATCACGTCGTTCAAGAAAAGATTAAAACCACAATAAGACAGGATCCGAAAGTAACGTTCCAATAAACCTAACTTGAGATCCTTGCGTAGGATAACTCTGAGGTTGAAGTTCGATCACCAGTTGTACCTGATTGATGAATCCTCGAAACTTAGATCTTGTGCCATCAAACTTCTCAAGCAAACTGATTTTTGGTTCTCTAACGTTTGAACGGTGCTCCATCATCGGTGAGGTAGCATGGTTTGGTGTAGATATTGACGTAGCTCCAACCATCTCTACATCTTCACTTCCTGCTAATCTTGATGCTCCTTGTGGTGGTAAACTGAGTTGATGCATTGCAAGCATTAGTTCTCTCATTTGCTCTTGCATTTGTGCCATTGCACTCTTCATTTCCGCAAGCTCTGCCATGATAATATAATAGAAAGGAAGATGTCTACTCTTACTTCAAGAAATACGGAACACACACTCAAAAGAAAAAAAATTCTAGAAACAATATCAGTTTAGAAGTGGGTACTCCACAACTTCTAATATGCTTATGTCTTATCAAGAGAAAGGGGTAATCCACTCTTAATCAAGAAAAGACAAAGCTCTGATACTGTATGTGTACTCTTGTCAAACTGTCAAGGACAATAAGCTGGATGAAGTCAAATAAACAAGTGAGACCTCTCTCAAAGAAATAAATATAAAGAAGTATATATATTAAAAAGAAACTGGAATGGCTAATGCCAAAAAGACAAGAAAAACTAGAGACCCTTGAACTAGACTGGAAACAAGAAAGGAGTTGACAAGAGTGAAGAAGGCTTCACTCTTGTCTCTATTTATACTATCTACCTAAGAGCTAAGTGGCGACGTTCTATAGGACCTCCAACACGTATCCAATTTACAAGACACGTGTCCAAGTTGCAAGACACGTGTCGAACTTGCAGGGCAAGTTTCCTATATGTTCGCCACGTATTTAGCTTGGTCTTCAAGCTATCAACATGTGCGACATGTGGCTAACTTATTGACCAAGTTTCTAATCCAAAAGTCTACTATGGACACTTATAAAGTCAAAGCAGCGTCTATGAAGTTTCTAGGAAGTTTTTCTAAAGATATTATGGAATTAACCTGCTTTTACCTTCTTTTATCTAGTTCTATCTGATCATATAGGTAACTATGTATATGTCCGTGACATATAATTAGAATTTGTTTTAAATTTATGTTAAAATTTGATTAGGATTTATCTTAGGATTTGTTTTAAAATTTGATTAAGATTTCTATTAGCATTTGATTAGGATTTAATTAGAATTTAAGGAGAATTTATATATTAAAATTTATTTTAGAATTTGATTAAGATTTGTATTAGTATTTAATTAAGATTTGATTAGGATTTCTATTAAGATTTATATTAGGATTTAAATTAGGATTCGACTTAGGATTTGATTTAAAATTTCATTAGGCTTTTATTAGAATTTGATTTAAGATTTGATTAAGATTTGATTAAGGTTTGATTTAAAATTTAATTAAAATTTATCTAGGATATTAAAATTTGATTTTAAATTTGATTATGATTTATTTAGAATATTAGGATTTTATTATGATTTGTATAGGATTTAATTTGAATTTGACTAGGATTTGATTATGATTGATTAAAATTTGATTAAAAATTAGTTAATATTTGATTAAGATTTTGTTAGGATTTATTTAGGATTTGGTTAAAATTCAATTAGGAAGTAAGTTATAATAGTTTAAAAATAAAATGTAGATAATAGAAAAATTAAATAAATAATTTTTACATTAAGGATAATTTACTTAAAAGATCAAGAGTTCAAAGCTCACCAAGGCTCACAAATAATGTATATGGGTGTCCTAGAGAAGCCATCAGGCCTTAATCTTATCCTCTTACCTACATCCAAGGTGCTACAATCCATATGGGACTTATGCACCTCTTTTCCTATAAAGACTACATTAGTTGCTGGTTCTCCTATTTTCTTCTAATATAATTAATTTTTTTATATTTTTGATTTTACCATGGTTTTTAAAAATATCCAATTAGCTTAAGATCTTTTTATGGCTTTCAAATCTTGCTCCATTTCTTCATAATGGCTTCCAAGGCAATAAAACCTATTTTTACCAAAGTTTTCAAAATTAGTCTAAAAATTCTTAAAAAATTATAAATAAATTAAAAATAAAATTAAAAAATCTTTATAATATTTTTAAAATGATAGGATTAATTTAAAGCTATATTATTCTATCTTTATAATTTTTTTTAATAATAAAACTAATTTAAATCAACTAAAAATCCTATTTTTTACATAAATAATTAAAAAAATATGAGATTTTTTTTTTCATGTTTCTTCTATCTAATATGTAATATTTATATATTTTTAATAAATAATGTATAGAGATAAAAGACTAATATAGATATTGGTCTCAATAATTAAATTCTATTTCTTTTAATTAAGAAAAAATACTAAATCAACTAAGATAATTGCCTCCAAGACTTACTAAGACTTCAATTTTATGACTCTTTTAAATTTTAATGAATACTTAAATAATCAAATAGAATATTTAATTTTAATATTTAAATATTTAAATAATTTAAAATTATAATTTTAACTAATCCACTAATTAAAATTCATTGGTGGGACTCACATGCGTCTATGAAGCTTTTAGGAAGCTTTTTTTATAAGATATTATCAAATTAATCTATTTTTATTTACTTCTATCTATCCATATCAATTAAATAATTATTAGAATAAATCTTATATTTGTGACATTATCTTCTATTTTAAGGACAAGTTCCACAAAAAGCGATGGTTACATGTTGAGGAAGTCTAAGATACACCAAATTATATTTGCCACATATTTTGATCTTTGTTTCTTTCAAAAATAGTTGATTGGTCCTCTTAATCATTGATAGTGTTTTATATCATGGCAAGAGGACTACTTTGATATTTAATCATTGTTGAGGCCTTCATAACTTCTTTCAAAGAAAATATTTAGAACACCATCAAAAATAGTTCCTTTATCTAAAAGTATCATTAAACACTGGAAGTTTCTTTCAAGGTTGTAATACCAAATACATTATATCTTACCATCAATCCAAGATAAAATATATCATTTTTAAGAATCTTCATCTTTATTTTGTTGGCTTAAAGATTGTGATAGTTATAATATCTTGTCCAATAAGTCAAAAAATGATAATTTTTGAGCTGAATTTGCTAATTGTTGAATTTTTATATTTTTGGTGCCAGAAAAATCAAAAAAATAGCAAACAATGATACAAGATAGAATGAAATTTCTATTAAATTTATTTTTTTTATTGCAAAGATTTTCTTGATTCTTTATCTTAATTTTGATAGATGTTGTTGATAAAACAGATTGATTTTAATTGATGTATTTGCTAGATTCTTAAATGGCTTTTATATGCATTTATTTATATCATATCCATGCCAATATATAAGATATTCCAACTTATTTAGATGTCACCTTGAATCTAAGTCCTCTTCTATTTCAAATTTTTTATTATTGTATATTTTTATAGGAGGTGGTGGCATTTATCTTCTTCCTTGAATATCCACTATCTTATATGATTTGAGCAGTGACATGTAGAATATATGATAGATTTTTATAGATTTTAATAGATATAATTGATAAGCAATTGGATTGATCTGTTCATAAATTAGAAATGGTCCAAGTTTACAATAATCTAGCTTGTGACAAGGACAAATAATCTTGATATTACAATAAAATAACTATATCTTATTGCCCATGTAGAATTGAAGTTGTTTCTTGAAATAGACATCTGTATTGAACTTTTGTCATTCTTAATTTTTTTTTAATTGTGCTTTTATTATTGTATATAACTCTAACAATTGATTTGCTAAATCTTTTATTGCAATATTATTAGCTTTTAAAAAGTCAAAAATATCAAGTCGTAGATGATAATCATAGTTGGCAAAAAATAAAATTTATTGAAGAGAAGAATATATCAAATTATTGTAGGCAAATTTTGCCAATGAAAAAAGAATTGTCTAATTATTTTGATAATATATTTTGATGGTACATTTCAAATATTACTCCAAAATTTCATTTACTCATTCCATTTTTCTATCAATTTAAAGATGGAAAGCTGAAGATGGTTTTACTAAAAAACCTTCAATATTTCAAAAAAAATTCTTCAAAATTTTGATACAAATTACATCCCTCTATTTGATACAATATCCCTTGATAATTTATAATAATAATAGATACTATCAAGGAAGTATTTAGTTGTTTCTTTATCTATGATAGATTTTGTATATAATACAAAATATGCCATTTTGGAGAAATGATCTACAATCACAAATTTAATATCATATGAATTTGAATTTGAAAGATCTGTGATAAAATCCATTAAAAAAAAAGACCAAGATTATTTTGGTATAGATAATGATTAGAGAAGTTTGTAAGATCAATAACAAAGAGTTTTAAATCTTGAACAAATATTACACAATTGTACAAACTCTTTAATAGCCTTCTACATTTGAAGCCACCAAAAATCTTTTGATATTAGCTCCAAAGTCTTGTTATATCCAAAATGTTTTATTATAGGGAAATTGTGATGAGCTTCAAAAGCACATTGTTATGTTGTAATATAATTATAGGATGAAAGAACAAAACAAGAATTATATTATAAAAAAACTTAGTTGAAGATTAAATTATAAGATTATTTTAAAAAATATAGATAAAAATAAAATAAAATAAAAATATTTAATATTAATATTATTTTTTTAATAAAAATATCTTCTATAAAAAGAGCTTCTATTTTTAAAACCATAAACACAATTAGATTAGTAAAAATATTACTATAGATATCTTAATATCAAAATAAAAGATAGTTTTTAACAAAAATTATTTAAGAAATTCCTAAATTGATACAAGAGGAGGGCTGGTTATGAATTAGGGTTGAAACTAGATTCTAAGATACAAAATTGTATATCTATGGCAAATAGAATCTTCTTTTGTTGATTAGAAAGTAGGATTTGAGAGTAGACTCTATAGGACTTTTTTGAATATTAATTATAAGGTTTTTGGATTTATAATGAATTTATGAGAGTTATATTAAGTCAAGGTTTTATATGGATGACTTTAGATATTGAGAAATAAAGTAGATTTGTAATTTTGAGCATATTAAGAGTTTTATAGTAGATCTATAGATAAAAATTTATAAATTTATACATATAATTGTGTTAAAATTTAATTATAAATTTGAACTTAATCCAATAGTTAGATCAAAGGATATTAAAGTTTAAGTTAGCTAGGATCTTAGAAATTGGATTTTTAGGATCAATGAGGGTTTTTTGTGATTTTGAGCAATTTGCCAATTATATTGGAATGATTTTTTTTTTGAATTAGTAGTTAATTTAATTTTTAATATTTTTATAAAATTTTAGAATATATAAACCATACAAAAAGGAGATATTGATATTAGAAGATAAACATCAAGATTGGAAGAAAAAAACAACCAATATCCAAGAGGATTAGAAGCTTTTTTTTCCAATTAGTAAATTTGATTTCTTTTAAATTTTGTATGCTTATTTTTAACAAGAAGATTAAGAAGTACACAAATTTTTAATAAAGATCATCAATTAATTTGATAATTATTGAGGTTTTAAAATTTATATTGAGTTAATTAAGATTTCATTAGGATATTATAATTTCATTAGGATTTATTAAGGTATTAGAATTTTGTTAGGATTTTATTAGCATATTAAGATTTTTTTAGGATTTTATTAGATTTTGACTAAGGTTTGATTTATATTTTAACTATGATTTAATTTAGGATTTGACTAAGATTTGATTTAGAATTTGACTTAGGATTTGATTTAGGATTTGATTAGAATTTGATTTAGGATTTAATTAAGTTTTGAATTAGGATTTGATTTAAAATTTGATTAAAATTTGACTAAAATTAATTAGATTTTTATTAAAATTTGATTAAAATTTGCTTAAAATTATATTAAGATTTATTTAGGATTTGATTAAAATTTAATTAGAATTTATTTAAAATTATATTATGATTGTTAGATATTTAGTTAGTTGCAATATATAAGTGTATCTTCTATAGCCAAGTACTTGGTGCATTCTCTAATAAGACAATATAAAATACAATAATGTAGTTGTACTTCACTTTTAAAAGCATATAAGTGTCTTTTGAAATCAAATAGATTCTCCTTAAACTCAAATTTTGAAGTATCATGAGATATAAAAGAATTAAACTTAATATTGTGAATAAGAAGGTTTGAGGACTTATTTAACTGGACTTGCTTAAAAAAAGTTGAATCAACAATCAGTGCTGATTTTATTACTTAAAGATGAAATTGCTCTAGCTTCAAGAGGATCATACTTTACTGATTAAAAGCTACATTTCTTTTTTTTGGTATAAAATAAAAATATCTAGAAAGGGCATTGGATAAACCTTATTGTTTTTCTAGCCGATAAGCAATAATGAATTCAAATTTTGACAAAGATATGCTCCAATAAGCTTGACGACAATTCAATACACATATTAATATGAAGTACTCAAGATTCTTGTAATTTGTATACATAGTGATTAGATTAGAAGTACCTTCTAGATAGTAACATTATTTTCAAAAAGAATCTATAATTATATAAAGTTCTTTATGATGGATTTTGTAGTTGATCTCTACTATTGAAATTTTTTTAGAATAAAAAGCTATTGAGTGGAGTTTGTCATCTGCTCCTATTTGTGATAATACCAAGCCTAAGGCAAAGATTGATGTTTTTGTTTCCATAAAAAATGCTTTGGAGAAGTTGATGTAATACAAAATTGGTACAAAAATAAAAACTATCTTTAAAGCTTCAAATGATGCTTCTACTTCTTTATTCCATTTAAGTTTGTCCTTACAAGTTAATCGTGTAAGTGAAATTATAACTTAAAAAAAGTTCTTAATGAAGATTTGATAATAATTGACAAATACTAAAAAACATTGCACATCCTTTATGATTCTTAGAATTTTTCAAACAATAATTGTCTAGACTTTCTTAGGATCCATCATGAGACCATTATTCAAAATGATTTATCCTAAGAAGTGAACTGGAGTAATGTGAAATACACACTTTTCCATCTTGGCATACAATCTTATATTTCTAGGTTTTTGTAACACACAATGAACATATAATTCATATTTTTTTTATTTTTCTAGAATAGATTAAAATATTATCTATGTAATAAATAATAAAATTACCTAAGAATTTATAAAAAAAATTATTTATGAGATATTAAAAAGCAACTAGTATATTCATGAGGCATAACATTATATTTAAAATGTCCATACCTTGTTCAAAATACAATCTCCTATTTATTTCCTTCTTTAATGTGGACTTGGTTGTATATTCTTTATAAATCTATTTTTATATAGATCTTAGTTTAATTCAATTGATCAAAAAGTCCAAATATTAAAAATAGAGAATATTTATTCTTGATGGTAATCTTATTAAGCCTTTGATAATTTATACACATTTATAATGATCCATCTTTTTTCTTCATAAATAAAATAGAAGCTCTTGTTGGAGATTTTGAATGGTGTATAAAATTCTTGGCCAAATTCTCATCAATGTATTTCTTGAGTTCAATTAACTCATTTTGTAATAAATTATAGATTGATTCTAATAGAGACTAAATTTTTTCTTTAAGATTGATTGAATAATCATATAAATGATACTTTAAAAGAATACATGCATTTTTTTCTTAGAAAACATCTTGATAATCTTGATACTGGTTGAAAATATTATTCAAAGTCTTTCTATCATCAAAAATAGATATATCAAAAATAACAAAAGATGATCTTTCTTTTGCTGTATGCATAAAAGCTTTTGGATCTATAAATATGGATTTTACTATATTAGACTTATGTTTTTTTACTTAGTTAATAAGACTCTTAATAATACTCAAAAAAAAATTAAGTCTATAAGAAATCCAATCTATTCAAAGATTATATTTTTTTAGTCATGATAAATCTAAAATGATTGGATTAGAAAGAGATTTAATTATATTAAAGATTATATAATTATTATGACTATTTAATGTTATATTTATAGGAAAGATTTTATAAATAATATCTCTAAAAGACAATAGATGACCATCTATGATATATATATTTACGGATTTAATTTTTTGTATTAAAGATATTCTATGATTTTTAACAAATTTTTCATCTAAAAACACATTGAGGCTCTTGAATCTAGCAAGACAAAGGCTTTGTGATTTTTAGATTCCAAACATACATCTATTACAAAACAAAGAGAGGGCTTTGAGGAGAGAATAGGACCTTTATTAGGAATTATACAAAATTTTAGCTGTATAATATTGTATTGTGGTTTGGCTATCATGTGAAAATATCAAACATATATTATTAATGTATAATTTATTACATAGCTAAGTAAGAGCCATATCAATAGATTTTTAAAAGTTATAAAATATGATTAGATTATTATTTTAAAAAGAATCTATTTAAAAAGACTATTATTGAGATTTATACAACCATTTTTTTTAATAGTGATTTTGAAGTTGATTTTATATTGATAATAGCTTTTATATATTTTAAGTCACCTTTGTTAGACATTGGTGATCCTTAAGATTTTATTTATTTTATTTATTTAGTATTTAAAATACATATTATGCAAGTCTTTTTAAAAAAAAAGTTAGAAAGAAATTTTTAGTATAAAAAGAAGTAATTAGGCCATCCATGTGGATGAATGGAAATGGATGATAGAAGTCTCTATTCCTATTGGCCAAAAGTCATATCTAATGGGCTTCTAGAAGGCTGCTTGAGTCCTTATTAAAGATTAAAATTTTTTTTTGAAGGTATTTGAATATCAAAAAGTTTGGATTTTTGGCTATGGTTTTGGTGCAAAAATTGAATGATTTGAACTTTTTATAAAAGAGATATAGGTGCTCAAAATTAAGGTATCAAAATTGTATCTATTATCATTCTTTTGGGTATAACTTGCATATACAAAAAATAATAGAAAATTGGTAATTAATATTAAAAAGAACATTTATTTAGCTATACTTTTTA
Organism: Physcomitrellopsis africana; assembly: GCA_036785485.1. Classification (NCBI taxonomy): domain Eukaryota; kingdom Viridiplantae; phylum Streptophyta; class Bryopsida; order Funariales; family Funariaceae; genus Physcomitrellopsis; species Physcomitrellopsis africana. The sequence continues at coordinate 53,537 of JAWRVF010001438.1, read as the reverse complement.
TATATGGCTTGATGAAATCCAAGCTAGAATGAAAGAAATATTTGGAGTTGAAATCAATCCTTTTAATCTAAGAGTAGTAAGTGACCCCACTTAATTAGTGGTTGTATTTTGAGCTATATTTTAAGCAATTTGATAAGTTTTTGGCTCAAAATTTTTAGGAGTATATATGTTCATGTTAAAAAATTATGTATAAATATTGTGTGGCATTAAGATTTTGGATTTGTGAAATATGCAGAAAATAATACTTAGGTATCTATAAACTTGGATTTAAAATACTTGCTAGGATTTTAAAGATATCAGACACTTGGCAATAAATCTATACTTAAATTTTTTTGTGATAAAGCTTAAGAGTATAACCTATACTTTGGAGAAGTTTGATAGAAATTAAATAGTTGGATCAAGAGTTATTAAACTATAAAATTCAAAAAGAAATAAATCTTTACATGAAAATAAGCTATTGAAGGATTTTTTTGTAATTTGAGCCTTTTGTACAAATTAAAGGAGTTTTTTAAGAGCCAAAATTTATAGAGGTAGAAAAATGGATATAAAAAGCTATAATATAATTTTGATGTAAAGATAAGGTTTTAAAAGGTGATTATAATTTTTTTTTGAAAGTTATTGGCAATCTAATTTATCATCAATTAATTAGTTATAATTTTATAAAAAAAGAATATTAAAAATCTTCTATATGCCATAGAAAGATTTTATATACAAATCTATTTAAATATAAGAAGATTTTATTGATATAATATTTTTTTAATAATATTATTGTGTTATTTGTCTTTTTTATTAAGAACAAATCACTTATTGGAATCTTGCCAAGAAATTACAAGTAAATTCTTTATAATTAGGTATCTAATATATTTCCAGATTAAAGATCACGCCACATGATAATAGTTTCTATTGTAGCTAGGCAAACTCGTTTTTTGATATATTGTCTTCTTTGACAATTGTACTCTTTATTTTGTAGTTGCATCATTTTTTTAGGTAATATTGAGTAGTATGCTTAGATTTTCCACAATATAAGCATAATTCTTTTCAATAGCAACAAGTCTTTTCTTGTTCAATAAGAAGTTTAAAATATATTGTGTCAATTTACATATCTTTTATTTTCAAATATATATATTAAAAAGACTTCAATATTACCATTTAATTATAATAACATTGAGGCTCTTTTGTGCGACTCTTAGATTAAAATTCAAAAAACTAATTATCATATTATTTAATAAAATTAATTATTTGACTCAATGTTTGAGGATCAAATAAGTTGAGCATCAATTTTTTTAATCTCAAATTTGTAATCCATTGAAAAATTGATTGATGAATGCAATATCATTTTACTTGATATCAATCACTTGTTGTTAAAATTGTGAAGCATATAATATTATTAATCAATTGCATTATTGCAAGATATAAATTTCATTGATTGCAACACAAATTATATCATATTTTCTTTACATAAATTAAAACTTTGTTAAAAATATCTTTAAATTATCTAATATTAGACCATATCATCTAAAAAAAGATAAAAATTATAATAAAAAAGAATTTGTAAGTAGTGCTCCAATAAATCTGACTTGTGATCTTTGAATTGGATAACTTTGAGATTGAAATTCAATCACTAGTTGTATTTGATTGATGAATCTTTAAAACTTAGATCTTATGCCATCAAATTTCTTAAATAAACTAATTTTTGGTTCTTTGATGCTTGAACACTATTCTATTGTAGTTGAAGTATTATGGCTTGGTATAGACATTAAAACAACTCCAATCATCTGTATATCTTCACTTCTTGCTAATCTTGTTACTCTTTAAGGTGGTAAATTGAATTAATGCATTGTAAGCATTAATTCTTTCATTTGTTCTTATATTAATACCAATGCATTTTTTTCTTTAGCAAGCTTTGCTATGATAATATAATAAAAAAGAAGGTATCTACTTTCACTCAAGAAATATAGAATAAAATATTCAAGAAAAAAAATAAATTCTAAGAACAATATTAGTTTAGAATTGGATAATCTATAACTTCTAATATGCTTATATTTTATTAAGAGAAAGAAATAATCTACTCTTAATTAAAAAAAAAAATAAAGCTTTGATATTGTATATCAATTCTTGTCAATTTATCTAAGACATGATTTAAAAGAAGATGCATAAACTAGTGAAATTTGTGTCAAAAGAAAATAATAAAAAAAAATAAAAAAATATTTATATTCAAGAAGAAATTAGAATGGCTATTGCCAAAGATTAAAAATTATAAAGACTCTTGAATTAGACTAGAAGCAAGAAAGAAATTTGTAAGAGTGAAGAAGGCTTCACTCTTATCTCTATATATACTATCTATCTAAGAACTATGTGGCGGTATTTTATAGGACCTCCAACACATGTCTAATTTATAAGACATGTGTCAAACTTGCAAGAAAAGTTTCTTATATGTATGCCACATACTTAGCTTGTTCCATAAGCTATTAACATGTGTGACATGTGGCTAATTTATTGGCTAAGTTTTTAACCTATCAATCACTTATAGACATGTATAAAGATGAAATCACATATATAAAGCTTCTAAAAAGCTTTTCTATAAGATATTATCAAATTAATTTATTTTTATCTATTTCTACTTATCTATGTTAATTAAATAATTATTAAATTAAATCTTATATTTGTGACAGTTGCAAGCTAAACTGACTGCTAAAGCCATTGCAACTTTGTATGTAGGTAATTTGCATCAAATGGAGATATTGTCTTTTGTGGATGTGTCAACAATTAGAAGAGAGGCTTATTTAGAAAAACTCAAAGTAATACTGTTAATCAATAATAACTGAGTATTAGCTATTGACCAAATAGTGTTGTATTTGACTATCATGTAAAAACATTATATATATATATATATATATATATATATATTTAATGTATAATTTATTATGCAGCTAAATAAAAGTCATATCAATGAATTTTTATTGGTTATAAAACATGGTTAAATTATTACTTTTGAAAGAATCCGTTTAAAAAAACTATTATTAAAATTTATATAATATTATTTTTTTAAAGTGATTTTAAAGTTGATCTTATATTAATAATAATTATTATATATTTTGAATCATCTTTATTAGATATTAGTAACTCTTAAAATCTTATTTTATTTCTTTTATTTGATATTTAAAATATATATTATATAAATCTTCTTAAAAAAAAGATTAAAAAAGAATTTTTAGTACAAAAAAGAATAGTTAGACCATCCATGTAGATGAATGGAGATAGATGGTAGAAGTGTCTATTCCTATTGGCCAAAAGTTATGTCCAATAGGCTTTAAGGAGATTGCTGAGGCTTTATTAGGAAATAGGATTTTTTTTTGAAGAAATTTGAATATTAAAGATTAGAATCAACAAGTTTAGATTTTTGGCTATGGATTTGGTCCAAAAATTGAGTGATTTGGACTTTTTATGAAGAAAATATAGGCATTCAAAGTTAATGTATTGAAATTATATTTATTATCATTCTTTTGACTATAACTAGTTGGATCAATAATTATTGGACTCTAAAATTCAAGAAGAAATCAATCCTTTGTAGGTGAATAAGCTATTAAAGGATTTTATTGTAATTTGAATATTTTGTATAAATTAAAGGAGCTTTTAAGGAACCAAGACTTTGTGGTGGTGGAAAAATATATTTATGAATCTATAAAAAAATTTTGATATGAAAATGAAGTTTTGAAAAGAAATTATGGATTTTTTAAAAAGTTATTGAAAATCTAACTTATCGACAACTAATTAGTTATGATTTTATATAGAAAGGGATATTAAGAAATTTTCTTTATATTAAAAAAATTTATACAAAAATTTACTTAAATTTAAGAGATTTTTAGTATTTTTTTTTTTTTTTTTTTTTTTTTTTTTTTAATAATATTATCATGTTATTTGTCTTTTTTATTAAAGATAAATTATTTATTAAAGTCTTACAAATAAATTATAAGTAAATTCTCTACACTTAAGTATTCAATATATTTCCAAATTGAAAGTCATACCACATGACAATGAGAGGTGATACTACTTATGCTACTCTATTTCAAGTAATGATGAATACAAGAATTCAACTCATAATATTTAGTAAGCATCTTGCCTAAGAGCTTGGTTTGACAGTTGTAGACCTGAAATCTTATCCATTCACTATTGTTATATTAGTTGGAGGCACAAAACATGCTATTGATTATACTAAGAAGCTATTGTGATTGATTTTTTATATTTGCTCTTGACTTCTTTATTTATACTTGTCTCTATAGTGTATTACTAACTCCACCAACTATGATCTTTTAGTTGATCAAGAAGCCCTCTATTAATTTGATTTTAGTCTAGATAATTAAATTGAGGAAGATAGATTAAATCAAGTTGATCTTCTAGAGATGGTAGGAAGGAGATGATTCCTATTGCATTTACAATAGCCACCATGTCTATGTGAGCAAAGATTCTTTTTGATTGCAATGCTTTTTTAGAAAATCTTCTTTTTAGAGCAATCTTGTTGATAGAGATATTTATATTTTTTAGTGGTTCAATAAATCATAGTGATATGCTCATTTTGGAGGTTCTTCCACACCTTCTCAAAGATCCATTTTTATCTTGGGATATTACTAAGAAGTTAGTTCAATAGTACCAAGATCTTGTAACTTCTTTGAAACTTAAAACTTTATCAATTACAATAGCTCCATCAAATTTTGGCCAAATTATTTAATAATAGCTACCATTAAAAAATATTATCTTTGTGGAATTATTTGCAAGCATTGGCATTGATTTAGCAACACTTTTGGAGGCTAGCCTCAAGGTAAAGTGGTACATTCATGTCAACAATAGATATGTCTTTAGATATTATTGTGGTAGAGAGAATTTGCCTCAAGAAAGCATTGAGCTTCTGACTGCTATTAATTATTCAATTAAGTTCCAAAATAACCAAACTTTCAAATTTATATAAAAATCTTTCTTATAGAACTGTCACACTGAATACACAAGTCTTATTTTCACAAAACACTCAAAATATAATAAAATACTCTAAAATCTCATTCACTTGTAAGAAGAGAATTTTTTCTAAACTTTAATAATTTATAACTTTTAATCCAACTATCCAAATCTACTTAAAGTTTATATAAAGTACTAATGTACTCTTAACAACTATCACAACAAATTTAAACCATTGATTCATTATCAATCTTTAGATATTGTTAAAATCTTAACAATAGCTTCAAACCCTTATTTATAAACACTTACATACTAAATTCTTTATATCTCACAAATTAAATGTTTAAATTCTATGAAACTTTGATATATAGCTTTTTAACATAATAATTCATCTTTTTAGAAATTTTTAGATAAAAATTCATCTGAAAGCTCAAGATATGATAGAAACCATCACTATCAATAAAATGGTCTACTTATTGCTTTAGAGTTCAATCTGCTATTTTTGAATTTTAATATCTCTTTCTTAATTCTAAATATAGAAATTCTTCTATATTAGATATAGATCATGAAATCACCTCTCTAATTACACCTTTTGATTTCCAAAAGTTTTTGTACAACTCTTTGTATCCTTAAAGAGTGACAATAGATACAATTTGTACACTTTAACTTCAAGCGCCTATTCCTCCTTCATAAAAACTCCAAATTTTTTAATTTTTATATCAAAATTATAGTTTAAAAAATAAGTTTTTAAATCTTGGCCTTTTATTTTCAAATGCTCTCCTTGAAGATACCAAAATCCTTATTCTTGTTGTCAACAACCTGCTCAAAGACTATTGGATATGACTATCAATCAATAGAAATAAAGATCTTTATCTCTTGCCTTTATTCATCTATACTATGCCTTCATCCTTTCAAATTAGCTTCTTAGTAGTTTAATTTTTCATCTTTGAGCCCCAATTTTTTGTCAAGGCTTCATATTAAACATTTAGGTTCTATATAATTTAGAAGCCATAATCAAAATAAGTAAAAAAAATCAAAAATAAATTTTTTTACATCAACTTCTTTTAATTTATTTTATTATCTATTTTAATACATAGTAGAATTTATAAATATATTATATATTTTGATTAATTTTTATATACTATAAGCAATTATAGTATGATAATATACCACTCAACATCACTTGTAGAGGTTGTTGGCTCTATATCCAAAGCAATTACTTATCTCAGCCATTCAGGGATGTTTTGAGCAACTTCCTTGTAATTTTATTTTTATTAGTGATGAGAATTTGAAGAGGTTGGGCCATGTAGATTTATTAATTGCTGGATGGTCATATTAAGGTTATTTATAAACTGGAATGAATAAAGGATTAGATAGCCTAGGCTAGTCTTTTTTGATATTTGATGAAGCTCACCTAGTTGTGGTTGACATACCAATCAACTCTATTAGGCTATATTTTTGAAAAGATGCTTTTATTTAATGATTCAAAGTCAAAGATTATAACAAATGGATGTTATATTTGTCAAATTCTTGATCTTCTAATCTTTGTAGATGTTGTAGCATTGGATTCCTATGCATACCAACCTCGATGGTTTTGGACCAATTTGGCTCCATTTTTTGTGCTTACTGCAACACTTTTTTAAATTATCATACCTACAAGGCATAAGATTGATGATGTTTTAGATGATTGATACATATCTTTGATGGTCAACAAAGTAGAAGCATCTTATAAGGTATTCTTAACCTTTATGACTTATCTATACTTCTTTGTATTTTATAATAAAAAAACTTGGCATGGTGTAGGATTTTAGCAGTAAGATTCATGATGAATCAAATACATATGAGAAAGAGAGAACCATGGAGTTTTTGACTAGTATTACAACAACCTATGATTTTACAAAAAATCAATAATACTTTATTTTGGACCAAGCTATCAATTTAAACTCTTTGGTATGATTTTTTGGTGTGTGTATTGCGATACAATGTAATAGTAGTCATTTACATACTTTAGGGATAAAAAGTAATGACCAAGGGATAGAACAATTATCATACTTCATTAGTGTGGAAGAATTTCAATAATTTCTTTACTTAGAGCTTTCATTCACTTGTATTATAAATATTGTGCCTTTAGCTTCTAAGATTTGAAAGGCTATAGATGCAAGTCTATCTACATTCAGCTTAAAAATGATCATCCAATCTTTAGATAGCCTTATAAATTAAGTCCTTGAAAGAAAGCTAGTATTCAAGTCTGATGCAAGGAATTACTATTTGCAAGGCTTATTGAGCTTTCTAATAGCAAATATGCTTATATCACAATTATACCTTTTAGAAAAGATATCTTTGATAATTGGACGGAAAAAAAAATGCAAAGGATTTATTGCTTGGTCAATTACAAGACTAAAGTGGACCGCTATCCAATGCCAATACTAGAAGAATTATTTGATATGATGGATTTTTCTCAAGTTTTTAGTACATTAGACTTGAGGCTAATGTACCACTAACTTCTACTATAAGTGGATAACAAGGTGAAGACAACACTATGAGAAGTTAATCAAAATAAGAAGGATCAATTCTATGATTAGAAGTTTCTTCTATTTGAATTAAAAAATACACGTGTAGAATTTTAATAGGTAATGGACTATGTTTTAGTAAACTTGCCATTTACCAGATGCTACATTGATGATGTAATCATCTTTAGTAGTAGTCCACAAGAACATGTAAGATACTTATAAGCTATTTTTAAATAATTATAATATTGAAGATTGTACTTACATCATGGCAAGTGTAGTTTTTCCATGATAGACTATCATATTTGGAACATATGATTGTCCTTGAAGGTCTAAGAATACAACAAGCAAAGATAGATGCTTTGTATAAGATTCTAGTACCTAACGATGTCATATTGTAATACGTTTATATAATAAAAAGCATAAATAAGAATAATTTTTATTTAATACTTGATTATCTTAGTTCAATAGGAACTTAAGATACTTAAAAAAAGATTTATGAAAGCTTCTTAGATTATTTTCTTGTTTTAATAGCTAATAGATAAAAGTTAGTTATTAAATTTTTCTTCTAGGTTGTATAAACTATGTTATTATTTTTAAAATCCATAAGTTAATAGAAATAGAATAAAAAAGATAAATAGTTAATATGGTTGATATTAGAATTAAGTTAAAGATAGGATTAAGCTTAAAAATCCTTAGAATAAATTGAATTGATATCCGGGGATTGATCATGTATGAGACAAGGTTGAAATCAGACCTCTAGCCACAAAAATGGCCATCAAGGGAAGGAAGTCACGTCATTTGGAGATCGAAAACTAGAATTAAAGAGCTAGCTTTAAGCTTGTTTCAAAGACATTATGTTGGTTTCTATAGGATTTGGGAAGACTTAGCAATCACTATTTAAAGTCAAGGTTTGTATTAGAGATTAAGTTTTGATGTAATAAAGTTAGGATTAGTATTTTCAACTATTACGTGCAATTTAAGTGATATCTATAATTAAAAATTTGATAGTATGTGGATAATCAAGCGTGCTAAAACTAAATAAAAATTTGTGACAATCTAATAGTACAATCGGAATTTATGTGAACTTTAGTACAAAGACATACCAGAAATTGGAAGTTTAGGGTTATTTAGGATTTTTGCAATATCTAAAGATCTATTAGTTGAATGAAGGTGAAATTTGACTTAGTATTGGAAGACATAAAGAGAAGGCTACTTACTAATTTTTGGCTCAAGTTAACAATTGGAAAAGGAGAAATTGTTGCTAGAATATCTATATTAACTTCTAAGTTGGCAACTGAGTGATATTAGTGTGGTTTTTGGTGAATTTTCAACAATTTGTAAGTTGAGTTGGACTGAGACTTTTTAAGCATATAGAAGATTTATACTTACATTTGTGTGCAAAATTTCACATCAAATTAATAATCGAATTAAGATTTATAGCTTATTGAATTTCATTGACTAAGATTAAGACTTGCAAGAAAAATCCTAGTTGCTTGATTGAAATAAGTAACAAAGCAATTGTAGTTTATATGCAGATGAAGTTATCAAAAAGAATATTTTTAAGTACTTTATATTAAATTAAGCACTTTTATATTGTTATTCAAATTATATTCTTCTTATATAGACAAAATCTGTTAAGGATTCTTAGATATATATAAATTACAATTTCACCTTCCACAACCAAGTGCCCGATGCATTCTCAAACAAGACCACACGTAATACGATAGCAATGTACTATGACTTTATACTTTTCTTAGCTTAGCAAATTACTATAAGTGATTTGTGAAGAACTTTAGCCAAATAGCTAAGATTCTCTTGATACTTACAAGCAAAGACCAACTATAGACTTGGGATCATGAGTAGCAAGAAGCATTTATTATATTAAAGCAAAGATTGAATTCAGCTTCAATACTTTGATGTTCTCATATTTTTAAGTCATTTCAGTTATATACTAATTAGAATACTTTAGACTTGGAAGCAGTTTTGATCCAAAAAGATGATAAAGGGTGTGACTATGTAATTGCTTATGCTTTTCAAAATAATAAAAGTACAAAATCAAAGTATTCATCTTATGAGGGAGAAGCATTGGCTGTAATTTGAACTATTACTTATTTTAGACTATATCCATATAGTCAACAGTTTATCTTGGTTATAAATCACCAACCATTGAAATAGCATATGGAATTAGGTAAGCTCACTAGCAAGTTTATTAGATAGGCTTTGTTTCTTCAAGAATATGATTTTGAGATTGTACATTGAACTAGTATAACCAACTTGGATGTAAATGGACTTTCTTGCAATCCAAGTGCCTCTAAAAAAGATCTTATTGGGGCCACATGGCATGGAGATTGTAATACAAAGGTAATTTTAAAATAGTATGTAATTACTTATCTTACTTTAATATTACGTTCTATTTTTATGATGCTTGATGAAGGCTTAGATGAGAAAATTGACAAGGCCCAAGTTATTAGAGATGTGTAAGAGGATCTTCCAATATTATACAAACTTCAATAAAGAACATTTCTTTTATCTATCTCAACTATAGAATAAGATAAGATTAGTCATTGAATAGCACAATTTTGTTGGAATAATGGATTGTTATTTCATATGTGGTTAAATGGTACTAGGCATATAATAGCAAGGATAGACCAAAGAACTTCTTTGGTATGATAAATACATGAGGAGCTTGATCATTTTGGAGTGCATAAATCACATTCTATATTACACAATTAATATTGGTAGAATGGCATGTATTAATAAGTTTCTACTTATATTAAATAATATGAGATTTGTGATTGGATTAGATTAAGCTTTAATCACTTATCTTTCCAATTAAGACTCCTACTAATTATGGGATTGGATTATCATTGATTTTTAGACTTTATTGGATCATTTGTCATCACTCCATATAGTGCTAAGTATGTATTGGTGATGGTAGAGTATTTTAGCAAGTGGATTAAATTTGTAGCTCTATTATAAAACTCTTCAAAGTTAGCCGCTATGATATTTCTTGATTATATATTGGCAGGATTTGGAGTACTTGCGAAGGTGTTAACTAATCAAGGATAGAAGTTTTTTAATGCATTTGAAGACTTATGCACTAAGGCCTTGATAGATCATTATACTACCTCTAGAGATTATTTTAAGGCTTATAGTTTTGTTGAGAAGGTAATTTAGATGATTAAACGTGGATTGTACATATATAATTTATTTTACAACCACCATCATGATTGAGATTTGATGCTACTATGGATTATTATGGACTATAAATTTAATAGATAAACATCTTTGGCATCTTATAATCCCTATCAATTATTGTATAGAAGAGAATCTATCTTATCAAGTTCAATTTATGAAAAATTCGCTTCAATGATGGATCTAAATGATCTAAATGTTTAGGCGTAGTATTTACATAAACAAGCAAAATTCTACAAGAGTACCATGTCCATAGCTATAGAGAACTTATCCATTACACAACATTGTGACACTTTGTGATATGCTTGCATTCATAGTGGAGCTTACTAGTTGCAATTGAAAAGATTCTCTAAGAAAAATTATATCTATTTGTAATATGAGGTATCTATAATACTTGATATTAAAGTAGGCCATACAATTCTTCAAATAAAGGATGTATTGCCTAATGGTATTTTGTTGCTTGAAAGCAAAAACGGACATGAGTATCAAGAATATTCTAAAAATTGTGCTAACTACCATCTTTTTATTGAGGGGATTGTTCAATCAAAGTTGGCAGTTGTAATATAAGGCCTTTTTTATTTTGTTTGTGGTGAGAAGAAAGAGATAGCCACCATATTGTTGTATAATCAATGTCAACATAGTTGGCACATGGCATGTTTGATACCACTCCTAATTTCATTATCTATCAGAGATTGGATTTGTCCTCGTTATCAACGGTCTTCTAATAATATTGCTTCTAGTAACAAATGCAATTGATATACTGAGACTGTTACATTGTGTGATAGCTATATTGCTACTCTATGCTAATTAGATGCCAATTTGTATGTAGAACTAGAGCTTAGAGAAAGAGTGGCCATGAGATTCAACACCAAAAATCATTGAAGGCAATTAACAATGGAATTCATCTTATATCTAGCCTACCATCTCACGGTTGCAACTTTTTAAATTGGTTTACTATACAAGAGGACTACAACTTTCAGTTGGAATATGTATAGATATTGCAATGGCTACACAACAACATTCAACCTTAGCTATATGTATTTAGTGTGCATAGCTACTTGGCAGGGTCATCATTATCAGCTAGGAAGATATATGTAATGGTGTGTTTATTATGTATTTTATATTTATATATATATATATATATATATATATATATATATATATAATTGATATAGTTCTTGATAGCATTCAATGTGCTACAATATACAATGGCTATTTATAAAACAAAAGGATTATTGGAGTACTTACTGATTCACATGTTAGAATTGTATAAACAATATATATATATATATATATTTTTTGTTGCTCTCATAAAAGCTCTAGTTCTAATAAATATAGATTTTATAGTTTTATATTTATAAGATATATAGTATTTTTTATCAAATTTTTTAATAATAAATTATGATATTTTTAAAATTTCTATTTTATAAGATATCTAATTTATATAAATATTATATCTTTTAAGCCAAGAAAGCTCTAAAATAATGGAATTAGATAGAGATCTAATAATATTAAATATAATTTGACTACTATAATTATTTGATATTACTTCTAATGGACCAATTTCATAAGTATCATCTCTAAAAGATAAGGGTCAATTATCTATGACTTGTATATAAACAGCCTTAGATTTTTTGACTATAAAATTTTTATGGATTTTTAAAAATTCTACATCAATAAAGTAAGTAGAGTCTTTTGAATTTATTAAAGCAAGGATTTTGAGTTTTTAGGCATCCAAATATATTAGTATGATAAACCAATAAGAAGAGTTAGATGATGATATAAGATCTTTTTTGATTTGTAATTAAAAAAATTGAGCCATACAATTCCTATTGTAATTGGACATCCTTGTTTTCTTACAAAATATTTTATGATGTGGTTGCACTCTTCATTTGATATATATGTCAATGCTTTTTATAGCAATTATGAGCCTTGTGACTAAGTTCTCCATAATACAAATATAAGCTATGTTCTTTTTGATACTTTTTCTTTTACTTACAAAGATACTTGAAGCAAACTATGTCAATTTATATATCTTCTATTTCCAAATGTTTGCTAAGATTAAAAGATATAAACAATACAAAGTAATTGGTGTAAAGTCATGGTTCAAGTAGTGGATGTTATTGTATTGTAATTACTTATAATATATAAAAACCAATCAAAATATATAATATGTTCATAAATTTTAATATATATTAGAATGGTTGATAAAATAATTTAAAGAAATTGATGTAAGAAACTTTATTTTGGTTTATTTTTTTTAATTTGATTATGGCATTTAGATTATATAAAATTTAGATCTTTAATATGAAGCTTTGAAAGGAGGTTTAGGGCCTAAAGGTTGAAATTTAAGCTGCTAATAGATTCATTTGGAGGAATTAAAATAAGATATAGAAGGATGATGGTAAAAGATAGAAGACTTCATTTCTATTCATTGATGGTCATACCCAATGGACTTTCATCAAGCTATTCTCAGCCATTTTAAGAATTCAAGCAACTTCAAAGAAGACATTTGAGAAGGGAAAACAAAGATTGTGTAGTTTAGGTTTTGGATAATAATTTATATACAAAAATTAGAAGATTAGAAAGGTGATTTTAAGACTTGCATTTTAAATGAAAGAATTATTATATTTGAAATTTAAATGAAGGAGATATTAGGAGATGAAGACAATAAATCTAATTCTGAGGCAATAAGTAGGCGATTTTATTGATAGTGATGATTTTTGCCATATCTTGAGCTTCCAAATAAATTTTTATTTTAAATTTTTTAAAAAGGTGAATTATTATGTTAAAAAGCTATATACCAATTTTTGTAGTGTTTGAACATTTAGTTTGTGAGATATAAAAGGTTTTGCATGCGGGTATTGGTAAACAAGGATTTGAAGCTACAATTAGGATTTTGGCAATATTTTAAGATTTATAATGAATCTATAGTTGAAATTTGGTATAATATTTGTCAAAAATATATTAGTACTTTACGTAAAATTTAAAACTATTTGGATGGTTTAATTGAAAGATATGAATTTTTGAAATTTAAATAAAATCTCCTAAAAGGATATATAAGGTTTATAGTATTTTATCATGTACTTGGATGTTTTTGTCTATTGAGGACTCCTGTATTTGATGTAATTGTTCCTATAAGGACAATTTTTTATATAAATTTGAAGTTTTTCTTATCTTAAAATTTAATTAAGAAATTAATAATAATTAAAAGCTTAATGCTTTCTTGAGATAAATTTTTTCTATTCCAATACTATTTTTTTTATTGACATTAAAATAGCCAATTATTATATTTCATCATTGAACTAATGACTTCATTAAGAGTTTGAAGATTAGATATAGATAATAATAGATCCTTTATATTGTCTCATAATCTCTAATAAAATTGACTTATCAATGCATCTTCATCCTAATTGATATCATATGCTAATTACCAAAATTTTGAAGCATAAACAATTGCAAAATAAGTTCTTTGTCAAAGGGCTTAGATTTTAGTTGTAGTAGAATGAATCTTATTATGTTTTTCAAAAGTTTTTGTAAATGTCGCCAAAAATATTTCAAAGTCATATAATATAAATGAATTCTTTTTAAACAACAAAATAAATCAAGACAAAGCTTAATCTAAGAATTAGATTCCAACTAGACTAACACAAGATATTTTTATGGAATATCTTTGAGATTGGAATAAAGTAATAAGTTATACTTGATTTATAGGACTATGAAACTTTAAACAAGTTCCATCAAACTTCTTTAAGAGGCTAATTCTTAATTTTTTTGTTGTTGACATTGAATTGTCATCTCAAATACATATATCTTATAGTGAAGTAGACCTTGGTGATGGAGTTCTTAGAATGACTTCTGATAGTAGTTGAGGTGGTTTTGCTTCTATTTAATCTTAGAAGATTCTAAAAGGTTATAGAAAATTTTACTTGATCTTAAAAGATTCTAGAAGATTTTTAATGATTTTGAAAAGATCATAGTAGATCCTAATATGTTTCAAGAAGATTTTTGAAGATCTTAGAAGGTTTTAGGAGATCTTAGATGGTTGTAGAAAAATCTTAGGCTTGCTTCACCTCCAAGCATCAAAGAAATTCTAAAAATAGCTTCTTTGTTCCTAATATATATAAGGACTAAGGTTGAGGCAATCCTTAATCTTGACAATACAATTCTTATAACTTAGATTGGACCTTTTGATCTTGTTCTTGTACCTTGTTGTAGCTCCTTGCTTGTGATACAAAGTGAATCTTTTTTATATTAATTCATTCAACTTTTGGAGTCTTGTTCTATTTAAGTAATATGTTCTTAGAATGACTTGTTTCCAATTTATAAGTTTAATTCTTCTCAAATTTTATATGCTTATTTTCAATTAGAAAATTGAAAAGTGTGAAAAATATGAATTAAAAATAATATTTAATTTAATAATTATTAAGGATTTAAATTTGCTATAAGATTTGATTAGGATTAATTAAAATTGATTAGAATTTGATTAAGATTTGAATAGGATTGACTAAAATTTTATTAAAATTTAATTAAAAGTTTTTTAGGATTTTTTTAAGATTTGTTAGAATTTACTTAGGATTAATTAGCATTTTATTTGGATTTTATTATGATTTATTAGGATTTATTTAGATTTTAATTAAAGTTTAATAAGAATTTTTTAAATTTATTTATTTATTTATTTATTTTTAAGGATTTTTTATAATTTCTTTAGGTTTTTTAAAAAATTTAATAGGATTTAATTAGGAATTATCAAAATTTAATTGGAATTTATTTAAAATTTTATTAAGGCTATTAGGTTCTTAATTACTTATAAAATACAACTTTACCTTCCACAACTAAGTGCTTGGTGTATTTCCAAATAAGACGACACATAATACAACAATATTGCAAGGTAAAAACTACCTAGATCATTTTAGTGTCATGTGTGAAACATGTAAAGGTCACCCTAAACTTGGATCAATTTAGAAAAAGATGGGTGGATGGTTTAATAACCATGTACTACACAACAAAAAAAAAAAAAAAAAAAAAAAAAAAAATCAATAAAAGAGTAGGTGGGTGGTTTGGCAATCATGTATTGTAAGAAAAAAAAAAAAAAACAAAAAACAAAAAATTCAGCAAAAGGGTAGGTGGGTGGTTTGGAGACCATGTGTTGCAAAAGAAAAAAATAGTTTCAACAAAAGGGTTGATAGTTTCAACAAAAGATTTTGAAGATGTAAACTAAGTTATTACACAGTAACTCTAAAAAGTCATTTCAAACTTATTGAGCTTTAAAAAAAAAATATATAATTATATTATATATTAATATATTAAATAAATATTAAATATTATAACATGTTATACATTTTTTTTTTCCCAAATTATTAGAATATGACAAGTTGTAAATTTTATCAATATAACTTTGTTAGTAGATTCTTTGCTATTTTACTTGTAAGGATTTTAAAATTTAAATACTTCTAAGAAATTAGAAGTGTTGTTTAGGTCATAAGAGGCTTATATTTTAGTATTAATTGTAAAGTATTAAAAAATTATTATTATATATTAATATATTTTTATTTATTTTTATACTTTAAAGTAAGATTCTTATTCAATTCTTAAAACCAAGTCTTCATATAGTCTTTAATATATTTATATTACTTATAAATTTACAAGAAATAAAAATTAGATTTACATTCTAATTGAGTATTTTAAACATAATAGAAAGTTTAAATTTTTATTTTATTTTTTAAAATTACTTTAAAATAACATGATTAGCAACTAATAAGAAATTAAGTGCATTAGTTCTAAATAGATTATAGCACATCAAATGTAGGTAGTAATTTAAGACTAAGATCTTAAGTTCTTTCAGAATACCTTTAAATTATATTATAAGCCTTATTGGAGCTAAAATATTTAATTGAATATAAATTTAATTTTATTAAAAAATTCAATCTAATTAAATAAAATTTTAAATATTCAAATATTTATAAATAATATATTTTTAATACCAATTTATATATTTATAGTTTTATAAAAAAATATTAAGACTAATATTTAATATAAAAGAGTATAAAGCCATTGAAAATTATTAAAATATAAATAAAATATTAAGACTTTACTAATACTAAAAGAGTGTAAAGCCATTAAAATATTAAGACTTTACTAATACTAAAAAGACCTTCAAAACATATTTAAGAGTCTATTTTTATTTTAAAAATACTCTTTTTAAAGATGTATGTTGATAAAATATCTAATACAAAAAACTAGTACCTAAAACCTCCATATTAGTAAGGATATTTTTAAAGTTATAAAAATATAATGCAACAACAATAATAGAATATTTTTTTTATCAGCAAGTCACAAATTTAACTACCTAAAATTCTAACTCAAAAGACAAAACTTAAAACTTTTTAAAACATAGTAATATAACCTTAATACATTATCTTAACAACTAATAAGTGATTATATTTTAGAATCTTTGCTCAAACTACAACAAAAACTTTAACTTTTTTTATAATATATATTTATAAGTTTATCAATACTTAATATTATCATTTCCAAATCCTAATATTAATAAATAAATAAAAATTATATTTATTAATAATATGCAACAATGAAAAAAAATATTCAAGTGCTTAAAATATAAGCATGTGTGATTTTTTAACTTATTGAAGGTAATAAGAAAAAAAAAACCAAATCAAGAAATTATCAAGTATATATAAGAAAAATATAGTATAAGATACATCTTATTTCTAATATCTTTTATTTATAATTAGAAAATATGTATTAATATAAATATATTTCATCCACTCCTTTAACCATAGGATACTTTTAGATTAAACTTTTCGAAGTCTAAGAACCACCAATCCTCTCAACTACACAAATCTTAATTGAAACTTATTATAATTTTTAATATCTCTTGCTATTTTTTACTATTATAAATCTAATATGATAAGATCCTTTAAGTAGTAATTAAACTATTAATTATTAATCACACAAGTTTAGTCTAATAACCTTGTATATAAATTTTACACATTTACCTATATTTGAATGGCCATTTCAATAAGATAAGGACCATTTAGGAATAAAATTTTAAACAATTGAATACCAAGTTTATCAATTTATATTTTAGATATTTTAATAAATTAAATATCAATTCCTTGAATTTTTTTGATATAATTTTTTTTAAGTTTAATTATTTAATTAAGTCCAAAAGAATAATTGTTAAAGTATAAAATAAAGTACTACCATTTATCTAATACAAGGAGGTTCTTATATTATTTCTTATTATTTAATTTTATTAGATGAGATTCTAAAATAAGATATATATATATATATATATATATATATATGAGAAATTAATATTATTATAGCTTTGACTACACAAAAGAATTTTAATTATTACATAATGATATAAATTCTCTATGCCAATCAATGTGTATTGCAAATTGTTTGCTACTTGTAGAAGAAACTATGTTATATTATTTTTGACAATATTTAGATACTATCATAAATTGAAAATGATAGTTTTTGTTCATCAAAAAATTATATTCCAACCTAGAATCTTTATTTCTATAGAATCTAATAAATTTTAAAGAAATTTTATTCAATGTAATCTTCTTTCTAGTATTTAATCTAACCTTTTAAATTATAAATGCTTGTTGTAAGAATATGTCTCTAGTCTTTTGTTTGCAAAGAAATGATAAAATATTTAATGACTTGGAGTGGTATTGCATTAAAGTTCTATTTGACCTCAAAACATACTTAAAGGCATAGTAGTTCAGAACTTTAAAAAAAATATCAAAATATCCAAAATAGAGAGAATGTTTTACCCATATATTTGACAAAGTGTGGTCACTGAACAACTTTCTCTGCTCTACACAAGGAATATAAGTCATATGGAACCCCCTCTCACAGACTTCAAACCCTGTACAAAACTCCCCTCATTATTCCTATATGATCCACGCAGTGGATGCTTTTATTTTTCTCTCGTCAATAGCTAAGTAGTAAACCCTCTCTTTCTCAAAAAAAAAAAAAAGATAAAAAAAAAAATCACATGCTTATGGCAGCTTTAGGCGAGCATTACCGAGTCATGCTTGTTAGAGGAATCGAAAAATCCCTGAATCTGTGTCAGACTAATTTTCCGTCCTTGAATCTGTGTTTGCTTTTATGTTCTCAATATTCCAACACCCAATTTAGACATGTCTTCATTCGATAAGAAATGCTATTGTTTTGGACTTCCTACTTTGATTGTTGTTGCCTCAAAATGGGAGAGGCTACTCCAGTCCTTGCTTTGTGAACTCTTTGTCTAACGAGAGATAAATTTGGAGATAGTGCGCACTATCAAACTATGCTGCTCCCAAGTTCCTTATTCCATTCAAGCATAGAGGATGATAATCTTGTTCAGGGTTATGAACCCAGCTGGGAGTGATAGGATCTTGTTGGAATCACCTTTCCTACACATGAAGATAACTAAGTATTGTCTTTCGAGCTAGATTAGATGGTCGAGTAACAATTGTCTCTATCAGCTCTCATTCTTCATCGTTGCTCCACTACTACCTGTACAAGTTGTGGTTGCAGAATTCACGGACTTCAATTTAAGGTTATTCCGCTTCTGCAACTCGAAGTAATAAAATGTTGGTCTACTAATTATTGAATATATTGGAGTGTAATAACTAAAATATATTTGCTGATGGTCAATCTGGTTCAAAACCACTCAAGTTTTGGCTTGTGTTTGAGCTCAAGAACACCAATAGTCCAAGTAGATATGTTCTTTAAATTATCCATGCTTCTGCTCACAGCGGACCACTGAGTCATGTTCAAGTTGCTCACATTCTTAATGTTTTTTGTGCGACTGGTGCTCAATCTGGGGTTTTTTTTGATGATCTGGTTTAGTTGGTCTAATCTCGGTAACTGTATATGTATGATGAATCAGTAGAAGGGGCAAATTACGACTTAGTATATCTAGCTCTATCAATTCGCAGTCCTATTCTGTTGCAGAGAATCATAAGGATGGCTAGAAAGTTGACAATATGAGATACATTGGATCCTTGGCGGTCACCACACGTAATACTTGCTTAGTTGCTGATACATCACAGGTATTGATGTGCAAGCTTTTTACAGCAAATTGGGTCTAAATTAATTTATTCCTGTTTTGCTGCTTCAATCCATGTTCAGTCTTGAATCGCCCAAGGTGCCTTCTAGCGAAGATTTCTGGTCTTATTTGCGTTAATGACCCCAGATTGGTTCGGATCGTCATCAAGTCAATGACATCTTCACAATAGTCTAAATGTGCATTTTGACAATAGTTTGTGATTATATCCGCCATGTCTGCTAACATGCAGCCATAGATGCTCTCTTTATTTGGATTCCTGTGCTTGAAGCGTATGCAATGGTGTAATTGGAATATGCCGGTGGTGCTAACTAATCTGTGCCTCCTGCTTCAGGTTGGACAATTTGGGTCTTTCAATGCCCTGCTTTAATGAGGTAATGATTTTCAACTTGGACTACGAGATACTTTGTCATTCTGAAACAGAAAAACTGACATGTTCAACAGTAATTCACCTCATTTACTTCATCTAAGCTGCGGCACGATCAGAAATTATGCTTAATTAGCATGTGTTCTAATTTGGTCCTGTGTTAACCCCATTTTTCAGTAATTATTTCTGATGTCTAGGTGAGCACCTGTCGAACTGGGTTATTTAACAAGAAGACGCTACAAGCGCTCACGCTCCAACACCATGTCCAAAGAGTTCAAGAACAAGGTCGAGATGGGCACTGGGGTCCACAAACACATTCACTGCAGTGAGATACAGCAACATCTGAACAGTGATGAGTTCCACCTTTAAAAGCTCGAGGCCAAATGTGCACTCGGTGAACAATGGGAAAATGCTTGCCCATTTCGAAACATGTTAGCGCCCCTTTTGTTGTTATGACCAATGCGAAAGTCATTGATCTGAAAGATTTCTAGTAATTGAACACAAAAGTAATGCTGAATTTGCTCAGCCAGTAATGCTGAAGCATGGAGAATCCATCCTCTCTCTCTGGTGCAGATGTCAAGAAGTGACAGTGAGCAAATACAACTTTAGACTTCGTTTGGACCCTGTGAAAATTTAGTTTGTGAAAACTTGCTTTTCTTAAAAATATATATATATATATATATATATATGTTTAATTTTCTCCATAGATTATTTAAGAAACAAATGTTACAAGAACATTAGGTCCTAATATCTGTTTTTTAGGTAGTCTTAGTAAAAACTAGTTTGAAACTTACATATAATTCACTACAATTCTATTCATTTTTTTAGTATGTATAAATTTATGTTACTATGTGGGATGTTGGTGCACCATCTAATTTGCATTCTATCTCTATGTTCTAGAATTTGTTTTTTAGTGGCAATTTATTCCACCTCCTAAGAAAAGTAGTTATATTGTTTGATTGCTTATGAAGATTCTTTATGGTTTATAACCTTATTATCTATTCATATTTGTTATTACTAGATCAAATGTAGTGTTGCATAAAAGTAACACATCATATATTTTTCTTGAAGGTGAAAGCAATTCTTTGAGTCTAGATAACCAACAAATAAATTTCACATAGTAATGTCTATATGATGCTAAATCATGTGAATTTCAAAGACAAATCTTTGCAAAGATTGCTTATTTTAATATATATTCTTTTTATAAACTATTGCTCAACCTTAGTGAGAAGAAAATATGTGACTATTTTTGGACCTCTTTTGCATTGTATCAATTTTGATTATGCCTAAATCTCTTTACATCACTATACTTATATGTATATTATTGTGTAAGATGAAAAAAATTAAATATTCTATAAATAATTTATTATATTTTGTATCTTTTGTATCTATATTGGAAACTTTATATAGAAAGATTTAATTAGTTTCAATACTTTTATATTAATTGTGGATATTTTATTTTGTGCCTAATTTATATCTTCTTATAAGTTTGACAACTATAATGGCAAGGACTATTTTTATAGTGTTCTAATAACACTATTACAAATGAAACTATTATTTATTCAAGATGATCTTCTCTTATAAAAAAATATCAAAGGCTAGTGATTTTTCCTATTATAACATTTGTCTATCTATCTATCTATTTTTTGTCTAATAAATTATAAATCTTACTAGTAATCTATACTTCGACTAATTTTTAGATTATATTGTCCTTCTTTATATTCCTCTATTTTTACCTTAATGTATTTTAAATCCAATTCATTTTAGTTGTTAATAATTATCTTGGTGACATTGTATTATAATCCTTTTTAATTACCATTGTTAGGACTTTTAGTACTTCCATCAAATATAACTCTACCATGCAATTGGCCATTAATCATAACTATAAATTAAAAACTCTCATATTTTTATTCAACTTATATTACAAATTTGGTTGATATTCTACTTCTTTCTTTAATAACCTAAATATATATTAGCTTCTTTTATATCCTATTAAATCTAATTTATATTTTTCTTAGTTCTTTTGTTACTTTTAGTAAGAAAATTGAATCCTTTAAAACTATAAAGACTTGGTCTCTATGTATATTAATAGTATTATTAAAAATCTATTATTATAAAAATCTCTAGCAATCTTTAATTCTATAAATTAAATCAAGATAATATTTATATCTTATGAATATGAAGTTATAATTAATATTAGTAATTTTCTTCTTATAATAGAATTGACTATCATAAATAAGGATTTATATCTTTTCTTTGCGTAAAAATCTATACAAAATTTAGAATTAATCTTGTTATATTTTTTTCCATCTTTTTTACACAATTTACTAATGCTATTTGTTATAGCTTTATTTAAGTCTTTAATTTATCTAATACATTTTAAAAAGTGATCTATGTAAAAAACTTAACTTGATGTTATAATAAAGATGTTTAAGTCTAAAATTTATTTCTAAATTGCCAATATTTTTATACAAAATGTGTATAAAATAAGTTAGTATAATTTATTTTTTTTATTAAAATTTGATTATATATATATATATATATATATATATATATTTTTTTTTTTCTTAAATAATTTTTCTATTTATTAGTATACTTGTAATTGTGGTATTTTAATAAATTATTATTCAAAAACTATATTAAGAATTTTTTTTCCCACAAATCTAACTATAATAGCATATTTTTTAAATAAATCTTTTATTTTACTATTTTATTATTATTTTTGATAGTATAATTTAGATTCTTAGAAAAAATAACCTTTAAAGTTGCATAAATATCTATATGGTAGTTCTTCTACTTATATTCCCTTAAAAAGATTATTATTATTTATTTATTTATTTATTTATTTATTTTCATTCATATTAGATTCCTATCATTCATATCATATTTATTATGTAGAAGTTAATTTTATAAATGCATGGTTAATTTTGTATTTATTTTTTTATTATTTAATTCCTTATCTTAATTTAAGTTTTTTCTTGTTTTAATTTATGTACTTCTACAAACAATTGTTTAAAGAATACGTTTTAGAGCAATCCAATATATTATAATCAATTGCCATTGATAAAAAGTATTTAAAGAAGATCATAAATTGTTTGTAGAAGTATATAAATTAAATCCAATCTAATAATCAATTGCCATTGTTAAAAATAATTCATAAAATAAATTCTAAAATCCAAAAATCTCTCTTATTATTGTAACTCTCAATTATATCTTTGATTGTGGCTTTAAATGAAAAAACAAAATCAAATGATAATGATTGTTAAATGAAAATAGGGTTATTCTAAGGTTTCAAGGTCTATAGCTCCAAATCTATTGTGAAATTAAAAACCGTACTTTATAATCAATTTTATCTTCCACATAGCAAAGAATTTGAAGCATGACGTCTTGCGTTTTTGTTACAATGAATCAATGAATCAACATTTCATTGTAATCTTTGATGTAGCTATGAAAAATCTATTCTTTTTGACAATACATTTGCTAACATTTGTCCAATGCTCCTCTCTCAGGTTGAATTCTGGATACGGAATCTATCCGTGGCACTTTACGGGCGGCGGAGGCAGTTTGGATAACGACGCCACGAGATCCTTCAGCCTGACTTTGTTGCAGGCATCCCAAGTCCACTACTGAATATCAAACCCACTTTGATGGATAGATAGCTATATTTACATAAATATATACAAAAATAATGCAAAGTTGCGACACCGCAGGGGAGACTGAGGTCAGCTGGCCTAGACACTACATGTGGAATATGCCTCTGTTGTGTTGAATTTGCATGTTGAAGTTTGGGGATGGCATCCATGTGTGTGTGGAGCTTCACAAGTGGCACAGGAAGGTTGGAAATCTGTGACATCGCAGCAGAGACCGAGGTCAAGTGGCCTTGGAGCGTGAAGTTTGCTTTCGCAGGCGCTCCTATCATCAGCATCGATGTTGACCCTTTCGTGTGTGAATTTGGGGTTGTCGGTACCACAAGTGGGAATCGCCCATCTGGGAGAGGAAGATTATCAAGGGCGTCGGGAAGACCGGTGACTGGGCGAGCAAGAGTATGTAATGGCCTTCCTGCCAAGCGCTACTCACAATCTGTTTCCGCATCGTGTTGTGACTGACCACCTCGTGTTTTCGCCATGAGACAGCGTTGGCAATCTTCCGTCGCCATGGGGTCCCAGAAGCTGCTGCAGTGTGTTCTCCTGGACCGATCAAAGCCTCATAGAAATATGCACTTGGGAGGCTTGAAGCAGACCATGCAGAAAGCGTGTAATTTGTTCACTCGACTAAACATTGCGTTGTCATGAATTTTCCTTGCGGGGGTCGCGGCTTGTGATCGTGGTCGGTGCCACCATCTTCGTCGCGTTGCTCTTGGCTCAGACTGCAAGCGCGGCTAGTTACCCGACGAAAGATGACGTGTGGCTTCGTGACTGCGACAAGGACAATGACGGAATCGCGGACAACCCTCCGACGTCAGACAACAGCAAATGTCTACGCGTGAAAGTAGTCCCGAAGCTCTGTGCGGTGGACGTAGTGTTGATATGTAGTGCTGCTTGGATGGAAGCCACCAACCCAGCAACACAGCTCGGAAGTTTGTTAAGTAAATATATGACGCACTTCGGATGATCGATGAGCGGCGCCACGTTGTTCAGAAGACAGCCCTGGCCAGGTGCCATGGACGTTCTGTTTCCATCTATATCTATTTACTCATACTGTTCCGTGTCATGCACTGTGCCATGTTCTTTGTGCCAATACTTGCAGTCTATGCTGATGACGCCAGGCATTGTATTTGTTTGAATCATGGGTTTAAGAATTGCTGATTCCTGCTTCGTCTGTCGAGATTTGTGTACAAGATCCTCAGATTGCATCCAATCTCACGATCTTCTACACCACTTGCAGTGTTTTTTTGTGTTTTATTTTGGCACTGAAGGGGTATACAGGATGCGTCGCTCAGTAACCTTACACTGTAGAACGGCCAGTGTTTTAGTTGGTCTTGAGGGGTAGGATGCTAGATTAATAGTTCATGCAGCCTTGACTTTTTGTAGTAGTTGGATGAACAATTAGGTCACATTTGGATGTGGTGCAACACTACTAAATGAGTTTTATGTTTGCATCTATTAAGGATTGAATCATTGATTTATTATTCTATCAACAAAGAGATGAAGCTTTGTAGTTGCATTTGATCTTGATTTATATTGAGATAAATTATTTTGTTTAGTTGGTTATATTTTCTCCAACAAACCGGATGGTTTCTACCTCTTTATAGTTTTTTCAATAAAACATATAAAAAAGTATATTACTACGGTCCATATATATATATATATATATATATTTATTTTATTTTAAAATAAAGTCTAAATACCTTTGATTCTTGAGAAGCTGAGAAATTATTTTATTAATCTAATTGTTAATACCAAAAAAATATTTGTGAAGAATTAGATTTTTTTTTTATAAAGAATTAATTTTTTTATTATGAAAGATATCCTATTATATGATTTTTTTTCTTCAAATTATTTAAATTAATAAAATATGAATTTAAAAGATGATTAAGTTTCAATGATTTTATATATAAATATTAATAATACATATTTTAAATAAATAAAAAAAAAATACTAAAGATCAGCAAGTACTTGATTAATTATTACTAAATAGAATTTAATCATACTAAGTTGCTAATAGTCAAAAGGTAGAAAAAGATTAAAACAAGTTACTAGGGTGGTGGTTAGGATTTTAGATAGCAGTTAGATTTAGAAAAATCTAGGATTTACTTGAATGAAGCAAAGAAAGATGAAAATGAGTATAAATAATGTTTATATATATTGCATATAAATTCCACCTATAAATAAGGAGTGTTGGAAGTGAGAGTCATCTTACCTCACACTTCTTTTTGTGTGCAACCTTGGTGAGGCTAAAAGTTGTGGCTTCTAACTTCTCTTTCTTCAATAGGTTATAGACTCACTTATGTTTACTTCTAAGTTTTGAAGTTCTATAAAGTCTTTGTTATTATGTGGAATGGATCATGTTGTTATTATTGATGTTAGGATTTAGAAACTCCTAACTTTTAAATTTAGATTTAGATCTAGATCTTGGTTTATTTTTTTTTATTATTAAGTACATTTTGGATTTGGGATTTGATTTATACCTCAAAAAAAAAGTTATAAAATACTAGTGTTGTGTTTTCTTACTAAGTTAGATCTTTAATAGACTAACTTTGTAATTTCATGTGTTAAAGAAGCTTAAGGTATTTAAAAGACCTCTTATGGTATTTAGAGGTGATTTGTGAACATAAAAGTGATATAAGAGTGGCAAATCTGGTTTGAGATGTTTACATAGTTTATAGGACTTGTAAAAAGTCCTAGAAGTGAAGTTAAAAGTATTTTGAGAGTGAAAATACTAGTTTATTCACAAAAAGGGTATATTAAGATTATACGACAACAACACCTTTTTACTGATTTTAAAAGCTTTAGGACTACTTCTCTTGATCTTTTTTGATACATCTCTCCTTTAGACATGGCTTCAAATAATAATGAAGACTTAAGAGCAATTGAAAAGTTTAGAGGTAAGCATTTCTACCATTGGAAGATAAAAATAGAACTTTTGTTGGCTTTTTTGGATCTTTGGAATATTGAAGATGAAAGTGAAAAGCTTCCAAGTATATATGCTAATATGAAGAAAAAAAAAGAATATAAATATTGTAAAAAGAAGGCTTTTGAATTGATTGCAATCAATGTTGATGAAACCAACTTCTCCCACATTATCTCTTGTAAAGAACTAACAAAATCATATAAGATTCTTTGCAATATCTATAAGAGCAAGAACTTATCTAACATCATCTATATAAAGAGGAAGTTCTTTACTTACAAGATGGAAGAAGGTGGAGACTTTATGGCACATATTAATAAAGTGAAGGCACTTACAAACCAACTTGCAATTGTGGATAAGTCCTTAGAAGATGTAGATGTTGTCATAACTCTACTTATAAGCTTATCAAAATCCTATAACTACTTCATTGTGGCTTTAGAATCTATCAAATTAAAGGAACTTACAATTGACTATATGATAACAAGATTTATCAATGAAGTGACCAAGAAGAAAAAAAAGAGCCTCAAAATGAAGATTTACCACTCTATTCATATCAAGGCAAGGACAACTATTCAAACTAATATGTTAGAGATGGAAGATAGCAGATTAGCAAAGAAATAAGGAAAAGATTTTAGAATAATTTCAAGAACAAAGAAGTGGATAGACAATAACAAGAATTAGATCTAGAATAAGGGACTAGATTGATATCAAGAACAAGGCAACACTTTAGATTGCTCTAAGACTTGTATTGGCAAGACAGAGGTGCTCCTTAGTCTTTCTTCTTATTTGTATTACAAGGCCTATGTCCTATTGGACCTTCTAAGAGTATCTTAGAAAATTCTAGAAGCTTGAGGAAGATTTTGGAAGACTCTAAAAAGTCTACGGAAGATTTTAGAAGATTAAAGAAGATTCTAGAGGATTCTTGAAGACTATAGAAGATTTTTAGAAGACTAAAGAAGATTTTAGAAGGTTCCAAAAGATTCTAAAAAACTATAGAAGATTTTAGAAGACTACAAAAAATTCTAAAAAATAATAACTTAAAATGTCCGTTGTCGTACTGTAATTGCTTACAGTATGTAAAATCCACTCAAAATGCATAATATGATTATAGGTTTAGATATGTGTTAGAATGGTTAATAAAATAAATTAAAAGGAGTTGGTGTAAGAAATTTTATTTTAGATTTTTATTTAATTTGGTTATGGGATTTAAATTATATAGAACCTAAATATTTAGTATGAAGCCTTGAGAGAAGGTTGGGGCCCAAAGATGAACAATTAAATTACTAAGAGGTTTATTTGAAAGGATGAAGACAAGGAGTGAAGTTCTTCATTCCTATTGGTCAATGGTCATGCCTAATAGGCTTTCAAGAGGCTGCTTGCAACAAGAATACGGATTTTGGCAACTTCAAGGAAGCCATTTAAAAATTAAAAATTACGGTTAGAAAGCTTATTTTTTGGGCTACAATTTTGGTATAAAAATTGAGGGATTTGGAGTTTTAATGAGGGAGGAGTAGGCGCTTGAACTTAGGGTGTACAAATTGTACCTATTGTCACTCTTTTAAAGATTGAAGGAGTTGTATGATAGTTTTTGGAAATCGGGAGATGTGGCTAGAAAGGTGATTTTAATTTCTATACTTGATGTAGAAGAATTACTATATTTAGAATTTTAAAAAAGAAGATATTGGAAGTCAAAGACAATAGATTGAATTCCAAGGTAGTAAGTAGGTCGTTTTATTGATAGTGATGGGGTTTGCCATATCTTAAGTTTTTGGACGAATCTTTGTCTCAAACTTTCCAAAAAGGTATATTATCATACTAAAAAGTTATATATTAAAGTTTCATAACATTTAGACTTTTAAATTGTGAGATATGAAGAATTTCGTAAACAAATGTTTGTAAACAAGGGTTTGAAGCTACTGCTAGGATTTTAGCAATCTCTAAAGATTGGTATAGAATCAATGGTTGAAATTTGTGGTGGTAGTTGTAAAGACTATATCAGTGCTTCATGTAAATTTGGAATGAATTTAGATGGTTGGATTAAAATTTATAGGTTATTGAAGTTTGAAAAAAAATCCCTCTCTACGGAAGAATGAGGATTTCAGAGTATTTGTTATGTTTTGAAAGGTTTGAGGAAATAAGACTTATGTATTGGGTGTAATAGCCCTATGAAGAAATCTTTTTATATAAATTTGGGGGTTTTTACTATACTTGGATCTTGATTGAGTAATTAGTGGCAAGCAAAAGTCCAGTGTTTTTTTGAAGCAAATTCTCTCTACGACGATACTGTGACATCACCTTCTCTTCTAACGACAAGTTTCACTAGGAGTTGAAGTGTTTTGATGATTAAATCACATACATAAGAAATCTAAAATTTATCAAAGTAGAAAAACAACATATTCTATTTTATGTTCATTAATTATTAGTTCAATAGGACCCCGAGATGGCATTGATGACCTCCAAATATAACCTCTATTAAACCAATATTCTATCCAAGAATTTGATCTTTATTGCAATCTTTAAAACATACTCCAAACATAAATTTTAATCCACCTAGAATCACCTTTCCAACTTTAAGGAATATTATCAAAGCTTGGATATTTGAATCAAGATTTTGGTGATAAGGATGTATCCTCAAAGACTTCAAACATGGTCTTATTTAATATTAGAATATTCCTTCTTTGCCTTGTCCATGTTCTTTAAATCTAGCAAATTATAAAAATTATAATAGTTTCTTAGCCACTTGTATGGCAAAAGAGTCTTCTGGCTCTTATTCTTGTAATTCCCTTGAAACGCAAAGATTTGATATGATAATTAATAAACTTTTAGCAGAATCTATTCTATCTAAGAAAAAATACAAGTACACATCTTAGGATGGCTCTTCCCTTTTTATATTGGTCTTCTGTTGTTGATAGAGAGCATCATTTAGAAGCCAAAATATATTGTTGTCCACAAAATCTTTAATGACAATTGAATCTAGATTTTTTAGGATATCATTGATAGAATTTGTGAACTTTTTTAGGTGCATTTTTAAGGTTATCTGAGGGTTCTCATATTCTTTTGCTAAATCCATAGCTCTTATAATGGATGAAATATTCCAATTGTCTATGTCTTATATGCAAATCAAATATTTCATCTATTTTATATTCAAGCTCTTAATTGACTTCAATTAGGATTGGTAGTAAAATAGTTCTTCCAACAATATTTGATTTATAATAGGTTTCTAAAAACAAGACATTAAAGACTGGATGAATGTACATGCTACTTGATAGTTCAAGACGGAAATTTATTGGATTTATTTGGTGTAGAATTGTAAAAAGTCCAAGTCTTTGATAGTCTAATTTTCATGATGGTCGATTTGTTTATATATTTTATCGGAGTAGCCAGACACAATCTTTTACTTTGAACTTTGGTTGATTCTTACGATGAATATTTGCATAGTCTTTATATTGGTCTTGAGCCATTTATAGTTGGAATTTTAATTCTTCATAGATGATTTTCAAGTAGGTAGCTTGACTTTTTGCAGCAGGGCCTCCCACATCTTCAATTTGGAATGGATCTACTCTAAGGTGGTAAGCATAGTTTGAAAAGAATGGAGTTTGCTTTGACAAAGAATGTTCAAAGTTATTGTATGCAAACTTAGCCAATAATAGAAAGTTTGTTTAATCATCTTATTGGTAATTTATATTGCAACAAAGATATTATTCTAAAATCTGATTTACTTGTTTTGTTTGACCGTCGATCTAAGGATGATAAGCGGATGAAAGGTTGATCTTGACCTTCAAAAGTTGAAATAGTCCTTTCCAAAAATTTAATACAAATTGTGGTCCTTGATCCAAAATAATATCATTTGGAAGGCCATGTATTTGATAAATATTATCAATAAAAAGCTTGGCCATTTCCTCTCTAAAAATAGTCTTGTTGCACGGGATAAAATATGATATTTTGATAAGACGGTCTGCTACCACAAAAATTGAGCCTTTTCCATTTGAAATTAGGAGGTCTATAATGAAATCCATAGATAATGATTGCCATAGGCCCTTAGAAATTGGAAGGAGTTGAAGAAGTCCATATAGTTGGTATCTTAGAATCTTTGTTTGAGGCACAAATTTTATACGATTGGATGAATTCTTTCACCAATTTCCACATTTGAGGCCACTAATAGTCTCTTAATATTAATTCCAAGGTCTTATTGAAGCCAAAATGTCCAACTATTAGAAGGTCATATTGTACTTGAAAAATTTGAAGTCTTATAGGGCCTAAGGGAACATATAAGAGATCCTTGAAATATGACAATCCATCCTCAAATTTGAAATTATTGTTTTTTTTCACATGTATATTTTTTAGACGTTATTAAATATTTTTTATAAATAGATCTATCTTCATTGCTTTCTGGATTTTTATCTTGAGAGTTATATTTGTATAGGTAGATATCGTCAATGTCTTCAATTACAAATTGAATGGCTTTAATATGACTGATTTTTGTTGATCCAATATAATATCTCCTATTCTTGGTCCAAGATATGATTGTTGAGAAAGGACATCTATTTTTTCTTGAAGTTTTCTTAGATGATATATAATCACAAAATCAAATCAAAATAATGACATATTGCATCATACTTATTGATGATTTAAAGCTTGAGCACTTATAAAATATTCCAAGTTTTTGTGGTTGATACATACCATGACTTTGTGTTGAGCCCCCTCTAGCAAATGGCGCCATTCTTCAAAAGCATCAACAATTACCAATAATTCTTTATTGCGGATCTCATAATTGATTTCTATAGCTGAAAATTTTTGAAAGCAGAATGCTACAGGGATGGAAGATAGCAGATTATCAAAGAAATAAGGAAAAGATTTCAGAATAATTTTAAGAACAAAAAACTAAATGGACAATAATAAGAACTAAATCAAGAGTAAGGGACTAGATTGATATTAAGAACAAGGAAATACTTTGGATTGCTCCAAGACTTATGTTGGCAAGATTGAGGTACTCCTCGGTCTTGCCTCTTATTTATATTACAAGGCCTATGTTCTAGTGGACCTTCTAAGAGTATCTTAAAAAATTCTAGAAGCTTATGGAAGATTTTGGAAGATTCTAAAAAATCTACAAGAGGTTTTAGAAAGTTGAAGAAGATTCTAGAAGATTCTTGAAGACTATAGAAGATTTTTAGAAGACTAAAAAAGATTTTAGAAGATTCTAAAAGATTCTAAAAAGCTATGGAAGGTTTTAAAAGACTACAAACTTTTTTAGAAAGTGGTAATTTAAAATATCTGTGATACAATGATGTAATGTCAAAACTTATTTTATTTGTGTTAGGGACATACACTTTGAAAGTTTATAAAATCTTTTAGAATATTTTAGAATTATTATAATTAGTGAAAGTCAATTAAAAAACTTCTTAAGTTGTGAAAGTAGCTCAAGAAGCTTTATAGCTAGTAGAAAGAGCTTGAGAAGCTTCTAAGTTGGTAGAAAGAACTCAAGAAGCTTCTTAATTTGATGGAAGCCGCTCAAGAAGCTTTCTAGACAGGAATATATATTAAAGTCAAGGCTGAAGAGTTCTTCAATCTTAACAATGCATCTCTAAAAGTATTAGCTCAGTTTTTTTAGTATTTCTTTTATATTATCTATATAATTCAAATTCTTGTTGGTTCTTTTTTGAAACCTTTTCTAGTTCAAGTCTCTTATTTTGTATTCTCGTATCTTTGATAGTTTGTTAAGATTGTCTTTATTTTCAATATCAAAGTTGAATCTTTCTTGTTAGAAAGTGGATTATCTCTCTTTTTAAAGGTATATTAGTACTTTAGAGGTTGTGGATTATCCTCCTCTAAATTAATATTATCTTCTTATAGATTCATTTTTTTTCTCTTAGAATAGTTGAAACTTAAGATATTAGTATGATTGAATCTTCTGAGTTCAAATTAGATGCTATTATAAGTATTCTTACTACCTTATTTGCTAAGACTGCAAAGATTGAAGAGATTATTGCAAAACTTCATAACGATACAATATTGCAAGTACCACAATCTAAATTACACCTATCTCTAAGTTTTGTACCTGAGAATATAATACTACCTATACTGCGTCAAGAAAATCTACCTATTCAACAATGTAAGGAGCCTTAAATTAATCTTTTGAAAAAATATGTGTACCATCATATTTTTGATTTGTCAATCAAATTAGTCAAAAATATGATGAGGATTTGTCAATCAAATTTGATTGATAATGGTTTTATAACCTAATACTTATTTGACAAAAAAACAACGATTGGATTAGTTGATAACTTGCTTATGAGACAAATATTATCATGGTTTCTTTTCTTGTTTGTAAAGAAATCACCAATTTTAAGCAACTTTGAAGTTTTAATGAAAGTATTTAGAGAATATAATAAGGCTTGTTGGACAATAGCCAAGATTCGAGCATTGCAATAAGGGACGTACTTTGCATTAGTCTATGCATCTGATTTTAGACAACTAGCATGCAACATCAATTAAAAAGAAGAAGCTTTGATGAGTCAATTGTATTAGAGATTAAGAAACAATGTAAAGGATTTTTTATTATTGCTTTCAGATCCACAATCGTTCAATGAATCCATTAGCCAAGTTGTATAATGTGTTAATTGACTATTTGAACATTGTCAAGATCAATGTTCATGGACCTTAGCAAGACAACATGCAATCCGATATATTCTTGCTATATTCACAAGTAGTCTAAATTCACATTTAGAAATAAAAGATATACAACTTGATGTGACATGTTTTAAATCTCTTAATCTACAAAAAAAGAATCATCAGATGGAAGAAGGTCTATATTTGTATTGTGGTGAAGAAGGCCATAAGACTCACAATTGTCCAAAAAAATAAAATCAATATATCACCAAAATCAAGAGTGCAATCATTCAAAAAAACAAAGATATTTAGTATTATTTGGCTGGATAATTTAATATCGTAAAACTATTCAAATTCCTCTCTTTTTGCTCAATCTACTTGTTATTTTACATTTTTTTTGTGTTTTGGCCCTGAGAAGCTTCAGAAGATTGATTTTTTGGATTCATGGATGTTTGTTTGTTTCTTAGATGAGGCGTTTGTTAAGCTTCATAAAATTCTTCTAATACAAAAATCTAAACATGTTCATATATAAATAATAGATGTATGATTTTTATTCTCTGATAATATCATCCATGAAATAATGCCTATAGAAGTATCATTTAAAGATTATAGCAATCAAATCGTGTTTAATTTTACTAAGATTTTTTCAAATCGTATTATTCTCAGATTTTCTTGGTTGGAAAAGCATAATCCATCTATAGATTGGAGGTTGTGAAGAATGACATTTCTGATAGAAATCCCTATAAGAAAACTTTATAAAAAATCATAAATTGATAAACCTTTATTTATTGGAGCAAGGGCCTTTATTAGATTCGCCAAAGAAGATACACCATTTTTTATTTATGCAACTCCAATTAAAGAAGATATGACTTCATTGGCAAGTATTCCAAAGCAATATAATAAATTTTAAGATATTTTCAAAAGAAAAATATTGATATATTATCAAAGCACCAAACATATAATTGTACCATAGATCATTAGAAAAGAATACAACTATCTTTTGGCTCAATTTATAACCTTTTTCAAAACAAGCTTTCAACATTAAAAGATTATATTGATAAAAACCTTCAAAGGACTTCATTAGATATTCAAAGTCTCCAGCAAGTGCACCTATATTCTTTATGAAGAAAAAAAATAGTTCTTTGCATATGTACATTCATTATTGGGGATTGAATAAGATAACACTAAAGAATTGTTATCCACTACCATTAATCTCAAGACTTTTAAAACAACTCGACTAAGCCAAGATCTATACTAAAATAGATCTTTATGGAGCATACAACTAAGTATGGATCAATGAAGGAGATAAATGGAAGATTGTATTTTGAACAAGGTATGGATATTTTAAATATAATGTCATATCCTTTGGATTAATAGATGCATCCAATATCTTTCAACATTTAATGAATGATATCTTTTGAGAGCATCTAGATAAGTTTGTGGTAATCTATCTTGATGATATCTTGATCTATACAAAAAATCTGGAAGAACACATAGAGTATGTAAAGTTGATATTATAAAAGCTATAAGATACATGTTTGTATATCAAGCTAGAGAAATATATATTTCATCAATCAAAGATGGAATTTTTGGAATACATTGTATCTATTGAGGATTTGATGATGGATCCCAAGAAGATAGAGGCGGTTATGCAGTGGGCGATTCTAAAGACTATAAAAGATGTATAATGTTTTCTTAGATTTATTAATTTCTATTAGATCTTTATAAAAAATTATTGAAGAAACACAATAAGCATAACACAAGTAAGTAGAAATGAATAAGGTTGCATATAAGAGAAGTGTGGAATGAGATGATTCTCTTTTCTAACATGCGTTATTTATAAGTAGTGATTGCTGCCTTAAAAGACAACTTCCATCCTTTGACTTTTACACACATGCTCCTAGGATCCTTTGGCTCATACCATGAGGATATCCAATGATTCTAGGATCCTTAAGCATCTTATATACCACAAGGATATCTTATGCCATATACTAATTACTCTTATCTATCTTTTGAATATCTCTTAGGAGATACTTTATCCTCTTGACTTTGACTCTTTGGCCTTGATCGCATCCTAAATCCATAGAATGTTCTTTTTATATACTAAGAGTCAATTCTTTGACCATTAGTAACTTACCTAAGATAATATCCTTTATTAGATAATTTATTTTACTTTTATTATTATCTATTTATTTCAACATTTATCTCAACAATCTCAATACTCCTACTTGGCTAATTGTCAAAGGCTTTTAAATCTAATGCATTTGTCAACATATAATGCCTATCTTTTATCAATGCCTTTGTTAATAAATGAGCAAGCATGTCTTTTGTTGTAGAATACTTCATGTCAATTACTCCCATTTTAATTTTCACTCTAATGAAGTGATGTTGATTGTCAATGTGCTTGATTCTTAAATGATGCTTTGGATTCTTTGTAAAAGCAAGGCATCTTTGATTGTCACATTTCATTGGAGTTGCTTTTAATTACACAAGTCCAATATCCTCCAAAGCTTGCCTTAACCATATTGCTTCAATTGTACCATGGCTTGCTGCCATATATTCTGCCTCCATTGTGGACCTTGTAATTGTGGGTTGTTTCTTGCAATTCCATGAAATTGCTCCCATTCAAATAAAAAATACATAGCCCATAGTTAACTTCCTATCAGTTGCATCTCCTGCACAATCCGTATTACAATAACCATGTAAAGCAATATTATCACCTCTAAGGCACAATTTGAAGTCCAATATGCCTTTTAAATACTTTATAATTCTCTTGATGGTTGTCCAATGGATTGATCCAGCTTTTGACATGTGTTGACTTACAACACTCACTGCATATGCAAGATCTACCCTTGTGCCAACCATTGCATATATGAGTGAACTTACTACTGTCTTGTATAGAACACCTTACATTTTACCTTCAACTTGAGTAAACTCTTCATTTGTAAGCTTCATCAACTTCAAAATTGAACTCCAAAGGTGTTTGAATAGGCTTACAATCTTCTATGTTGAATTGTTTCAACATTCCTTCAATATATTTCTTTTTGCTCATTATAATGGTCTTCTTAGAATGATCTCTTGCAAATTCCACTCCTAAATAATAGTAAAGCTCTCTCAAATCACTCATCTCATATTTCTTTTCTTACTTTATCTTCAACCAATCTATTATCTTTAAA
This sequence comes from Physcomitrellopsis africana, assembly GCA_036785485.1. Lineage (NCBI taxonomy): Eukaryota > Viridiplantae > Streptophyta > Bryopsida > Funariales > Funariaceae > Physcomitrellopsis > Physcomitrellopsis africana. Next base: position 17,081 of record JAWRVF010001438.1, on the reverse strand, counting down.
ATATTGATTAAGATGATTAAATCATCTACATAAAAGATAACAATCATCAAAAATTCTTTTAATTGTATCACATATATAGAATGCTGATCCTCATCTTTACAAATCCCTCATTCACAAAAAATATGTCAATTCTTTGATATTATGCCCTTGAAGATTTCTTGAGTCCATACAATGATTTCTTCAACTTATAAATATTATATTGCTTACTTCCTTCAACAAATCCTTGAAGTTGATCCATATAGATATCTTTTTCTAATTTTTTATTCAAAAAAGCCGTCTTCACATCCATTTGATGCATTTCCAAGTCCATTATTGCCTCAATTGCCACAATGATTTTAATGGTAGTGAATTTGGACACGGGAGCAAATGTCTCATTAAAATCAACACCAGCAACTTGTGAGTATCTTTTGGCAATTAATCTTACCTTATATCTTATAATATTATCTGTTGTATCCTTCTTGGTTCTAAACACCTACTTACAATCAATTAAAGCTTGATTTAGTAGAAGTTGATTAAATTTCCATGTTCTATTGTCCATAAGAGATTTATATTCTCCTTCTATTGCCTTCTCCTATTTCAATGCATCTATGTATTTCATTGCATCACATAAAGTTAATGGATCAGCAAGGAATGCAGTATTGGCATATTCTTTACTTATTTGAAGAAAGATGTAGTTCTTCTACTATTCACCAAGTGGTTTTCTTTCTCTTGTAAGATATCTCCTCTCATTTGAAGAAGATTCATATTGATGCATTCTATGGCCTCCTCTAATCTTCTTTCCTTTAAAATTTGTCTCTTCTTATTTAAAGATTGATATTCCTCATCATCATCATCATCATCATCATCTTTAATTTCTTCATTGTTGGTTTTATCAAATATATACACTTTCTTCTTCATCTTCTTTGGCTCTTCATGTTGATTTGTATCTCCACTATCTTTATTGTCTTCATCTTTTTCTTCTTTCTTTGCTGAAATTGAAGATGTGTCAACAAACATACCATTACCTTTACTTGAATACATTTCCAAGTGCTCACAAGCACTCTTATACTCTACAAATTTAACATCACAACTTTTAATGATCTTCTTGGTATTCAAACACATTAGCCTATATGCCTTGATATCTTCACAATACCCAAGAAACACACCTTTTGCATCAAGTTTGGACCTCATACAATCTGGTACCTTTGCATAAGCAATGCATCTAAAAATTCTCATATGTGAAATACAAGGTTTTTTTCCACTCCAAGCTTATTGTGGAGTCATTGATGTGAGTACATTTGTACGACTTTTATTTCTTGTATACACTCCATTGACCACAATTTCCATCCAAAATTCATACCCAAGGTTTTGAACATGAAGCATATTTCTTGCCATCTCCACAATAGTTCGATTTACTCTTTCAACAACTACATTTTGTTGTGGAGTATAAGAAGTAGAGGTTTGTCTTGCAATACCTTGAATCTTCAAATATTCATCAAAATGCTTTGACAAATACTCACCTCCATTGTCTATGTACAACACCTTGATCTTGCACTCACATTGTTTCTTTACAAGTGCCTTAAATTCCTTAAACCTTGAAAAACACTCACTCTTGATTTTGAGGATGAAAATTCACATCTTCTTTGAAAAGTCATTAATAAATGTTACAAAGTACCTTGCTCCTTCTATTGCATTCAAGGTATTGCAAGACAAACATAGGTCCGCAAACATCCAAATGCACAATCTCTAACAACTTGCTTATACATGTTGTAACTCTACTTGGAAATAAAGCTCTTTATTGTTTGTCTTGAATACAACCTTCATAAGTGAGATTTCTGTATGATTGACCAAGATCTAAGCCACTTATCATGGATTGGAGCTCCTTCATACTTTTGGCATTCAAATGACTAAGGCGTCAATGCCAAATGCCAAACTTGTCTTGATCTTGTGGAAATTCAGCAAATGTTGCCACTTCAACTCTATTCATCTTCTTATAATTGATGAAGTAGAGATTTCTATTTTTAAAGCCTTTCAAAACATCATCTCCATCCAATGTCTTCACAAAGCATCCATTCATATCAAATTGCACCTTACAACCATATAAAACAAGTTTGCTCACCAAAAAAAGGTTTTTTTTTTCATCTTTGGTACATATAAGACTTTCTTCAATTTGATCTTTTTGATTTGATTCTTCACAACAATCTCCACCATAATGGAGCCAATTCGAATGGCTTGTACTATGCCATTGTCTCCTAACTAAATTTTTGTTGCTGAAATAGTGTCATAAGTATGAAATGAACACTTGTATAGAGTCATGTGCTTGGTAGCATCTAAATCAATGATCCATTTAGATATGGCAGCCATAGAGGTGCCTTCACTTGCCATGAATGCATAATCATCTCCTCCAATTTCATCATATGCATTCTTAGCATTCTCTCTATCTCCTTTCTTGGCCTTCTAGTAATTTTATGCAAAATGATCCGGTTTTCCACATATGAAGCAAGTTTTTATATTACTTCTCATATTATCACATTGATTGGAATAAGCATCTTTTCTTTATCTTGAAAAGAGAGCCAAATCTTTACTTTGATACTCCTTCTCTTTTCTTTTAGTTACTTCATGTGCAAGTTTTGGCGTCACACAGTCCATTAAAAGTTCTTTCAATCTCATCAACTTTAATACTATAATAAGATAGTTATAGGACTCAAGAAGGCTCATGAGTAAGGTCATGATAATATCACCATCTTCTAGAGGCTTTTCAATAATTGCTAATTGATTTGCAAGGACCTTTATCTTATTAATATGAGCTATGAAGTCTTCACCTTCTTCTATTTTACAAGTAAAGAATTTTCTCTTTGTAAAGAAGATGTTAGACAAGTTCTTACTCTCATATATATATTACAAAGAGTCTTCCATGCTTCCGCTGGTCCTTTGCAATGGATAATGTGAGAAAAATTGATTTCATCCAAATTGGTGGTAATCATGCCAAAAGCCTTCTTTTCATGTCTTTTGAAGTCCTTGTGGTCTTTAAGGCTTGCATCTATGCTTGGAGGGTCTTCACTCTCATCTATAATATCCTAAAGATTCAAAGATGCTAATAAAAATTCTATTTTGATCTTTCAATGGTAGAAATTATAACCTCAAAACTTCTCAATCACTTTCAAATCTTCACCCTCATTAGAAGCCATGTCTAAGGAATAATATATCAAAAAATATTGACCAAAGGAGTCTCTATATGCTTAAAATCACCAAAACAAGTTTGCACTAGCAAAATCTTAGAATGCCTTCTTATAAACAAAAGAGTGGTTTCTCACTCAAAACACTCTCAATTCAACTTCTAAAGCTTTTTACAAGTATTTTCACTCTCTTGAACCTTACAATTAAATTCTTTCAATTGTCCAAATCACTTTTTCATAAAACACATAAGATGAATGAAATAACTTCATCAACACAAAAAGACACTATCAAGGTCTTTCTATAAAGTCTTAAACTCACAAAGCAAGGAGATAAGAATCTACAAAACAATGTTAGAGATGTATAAGCTCAAAAACAACAACCTCCTCATATCAAAAATCCTAATATCAACAAATACCATAAGATCTATTCTACACAAAAATAACAACAAGAAAATGAATTCAACTTACTTGAATAATAAAACAAAGAATATGTGGGCCCATAACCTATTGAAGAAATATAATAAGCATAATACAAGTAAGTAGAAATGAGCAAGGTTGCACATAACAAAAGTGTGGAATGAGATGACTCTCTCTTCCAACACCCGTTACTTATAAGTGGTGGTTGCTCCCCTAAAAGACAACTTCCACCCTTTGACTTTTATACACATGCTCCTAGGATCTTTTGGCTTATACCACAAGGACATCCAATGATCCTAGAATCCTTTGGCATCTTATGTATCACAAGGGTATCTTATGTCATATACTAATTATTCTTATCTATCCTTTAGATATTCTCTATGAGATATTTTATCCTCTTGACTTTGACTCTTTGCTTTGATTGCATCCTGTATCCATAGGATGCCTTTTTTATATACTAAGAATCAATCTTTTGATCATTAGTAATTTATCTAAGATAATATCTTTTATTAGATAATTTTTTTAATTTTTACTATTATTTATTTATTTCAATATTTATCTCAACAATCTCAACAAAAATTATTTTCAAATTTTTGTCTTTCTTATTTCATTGACATGCAAAGACAAGTTGAAATAGGGGCCTCAAGTAAAGAAGGCATTCTAAGACCTCAAGATAGTATTTATCACAATTCTAACCTTAGTGTATCTAGATTTTTTAAAAGCATTCTATATAGAGACCAATACTTTGGATTTTGTACTAGGGACCATATTTATACAAATGGATATAGACAATAAACTCCATCCTGTTGCATTTTATTTTTAAAAGTTTTTTATTGCTGAAATTAATTATGAAATCTTCAATAAAGAGCTTCTTGCTATTGTAGATTTTTTTTAAGAATGGTGCCATTTTCTTAAAGGAACAATGCATCTTATGATTATATATATAGATTACAAGAACTTGGAATATTTTATATCAACCTTGGTTCTTAATTGCCGTCAAGCTTGATAGAATATGTCATTATCTCAATTTAACTTTAATATCATTTATCAACTTGAAAAGTAACAAAGATAGTCCAATACTTTATCAAGGAGATCATATCTTGTACCAAAGATAAGAGAGACAATATTTGATTAATAATATATAACTTTGTTGAAACTAAAGTAATTTCATCTTTGCGCTATTATTATATTAGCACCTATTGATTTTAATTTCATCAATGAAGTACATATTGCAACTACTAATGATGCTTTGGCCTTTGATATCAAATTTAGTCTTAATAAAAATACTGATAAGTTTAAGCTTGAAAAATACCTTCTATATTTTGAAGAATATTTGTATATCCTAGAAAGAACATGACTGTATGTTCTTCAATCTTGCCATGACTTCTCAACCGTGGGTCACTTTGAATTTAACAAGACCTTGGAACTTATTTCCTAAGATTTTTGGTAGCTTCAAATGTAGAAGGTAATAAAGGATTTTGTGCTTCCTTGTGACATTTGTTCAAGATCCAAGAATTTTCAATATTGCCCTTATAGACTCTTATAGCCTTTGCATGTTCCAAGACAATCATGGTCTTTTATCTCAATGAGCTTTATTATGAATCTATTGCCATCTAATTCATTGGATAACATCCTTGTGGTGGTTGATTAACTCACTAAGATGATTTATTTTATTCTTTATATAAAAATTGCTTCTAATGAAGAAACGACAAGGTTCTTTCTTGATAAAATATATGGATATTATGGCCTACTAGATGATATTATATCCAATCAAAGATTCCAATTTATATCTAAATTTTGGAGATATTTTTTTGAAATATTAAAGATAAATATTAAACTATCTTCAGCTTTCCATCTTCAAATTGATGGCCAAATAAAATAAGTTGATTAAGTTTTAAAATAGTATTTATGATGTAGTATCAACTATCAACAAGACGATTGGATTTCATATCTATCATTAGTAGAATTTGTATATAATAATATTATTCATGCCTCAATATAATAAATATCATTTTATTCTAATTATAGATACCATCCAAAGCTTGATCTATGAAATACATCAAAGAATAATAATCCAATAGCCAAAGGATTTACAAAGCATCTATTGTAATATCAAACAACCTTGAAGCTTCAATTACAAATAGTTCAAAATGCTTACAAGGAATCTATAAATAAATTCAAAAATTAATTGATTGCTTTTCATATTGGAGATAAAGTATAGTTTCTTCAATAGAACATCAAGACCAAGCAACCACGTGATAAGTTGAACTATTGCTGGTTAGGACCATTTTTTATCCAGAAGCAAATTAATCCAATGACATATTGCTTAGAACTACCATCTTCTATGAAGATATATCTAATTTTCCATGTCTTTCTTTTAAAACCTTATAGAAAGTCATATATTTTGAAGAAAATATAACAATTCTATCTAATATCAAAATCAAAGATCATAAAGAATACAAGGTCAAAAAGATGCTTGGTTCATAGTAAAGGTGGAACAAATTAGAATATCTTATTCATTAGTACGACTATGATATTAATGAGCGCACATGGGAATTGGCCAAAAATCTTGCCAATACGCCTCAAAAGAAATAGAAATTTCATTGATTCTATTTTTATAAATCCAAATATGTTGATGATAACTTCTTAGTGAAGTTTGGATTTGAGGAATATCTATAAGAAAGAAAGAGTCAAACCAAAGCTTTTATTAATATGCAATCATTTATTCTAAGATAGAATAGAATTATAGAAGCAAGTCAATTACAATGTCAAACCTTCAAGCATTGAGAGAACAAGATTCAGAAGATTCATTTACTATATAAGCTTTGAATGAATTAGTATAGTTTTTACACACTTCAATTGAGTAAAACTAGGATGATACATTCCAGCGCTAAGTATGACTATAGTTAAAGCCATTAGGAGTAATACTCAATCATGCAAGTCTCAATTCCAATGCTTAAGCTTTAATAATATTGCTTAAATTTAGAAAGGTGAATTCTTTTAAACTTGAGATTTTATTTGGAAGATGCTTTGAAGGCTGCAATGAAGATCAGATCCTTGAATGGGATGTTTTAACAATGGAGATACTAACTTAAAGTCATAGATGATTTCTTCGAGGGCTAGTAGAATCTATTGCTCAAGAATTAAAAAGATATATATAGCTTCATTAATACAACATATACTTCATTTTTTATATATGTAAGAAGATTTTTGAAGGTATAAGCTCTTCTTGGAACTCATTGCTAGAGAAGGGGATGATATTAGAAATATACACTTTGGAAGTTTACAGAACCTTCTAGAATATTTTAGAGATTTTTTAATTAATAAAAGTCAGTTGATCACCTTTTTAATTGATGAAAGTAACTCGAGAAGCTTCATAGTTAGTAGAAAGAGCTTGAAAAGCTTCCAAGTTAGTAGAAAGAGCCTGAGAAGCTTCTTATTTTAATAGAAGTCATTGAAGTAGCTTCTTAGATAGGAATATATATTGGAGTCAGGGTTGAAGAGTTCTTTAATCTCAACAATACATCTTTTAGAGTTCTAACTCACCTTTCTTGGTATTATTCATATATTCATTTAAATAATTCAAATTCTTGTCAATTTCTTCTTAAAACCTTTTTTAGTTCAAATTTCTTATTTTGTATTCTCATATTCTTGACAATGGGAAAGTAAGACATTTTGTTTGAAATTGTTACAAAGATAAAAAGATATAGAGGGAGAATACAAATAATATACAAGATGAATATGGAAGATAAGATTATAAATTCATGGCAACAAATGGGACCTTTATGGCTATCATGGCAAGATGGATTATAGATTCAAATTGTTTCCAGCATATGATACCTTATAAGTATTCATTTGATACTTATGAGGCTATTTCAACATCAAATATGATCTTAGTAAATAGTGGTATATATGAAACCATTAAAATTGGCTCTATTATAGTAGAGGAGGTTATGAATAGATAAATCAATAGGATCAAATTCAAAGACATCCTTCATATATCTGATATGAAGCAAAACCTACTTTTGGTGAATAAACTTGTAATGGGAGGTTTTATGATTCAATTCAATGTAAATGGATGTTTTGTGAGAACATTGAATGAAATCATGGTTGCCAAGGGCTCTAGAGAAGGAAATCTATACTAGCTCAATAGTAAGAAGGTCAATGGAATGGAAGTAGTTGCATTTGCTGAGTTTACATTAAACCAAGACAAATTGAATATATGGCATTGTTGCCTTAGCCATTTGAAAGTAAAGAATATAACAGAGCTTAAGTCTATGGTAAGTGGTTTAGATCTTAGCAAAACAAGCCAAAATACAATACAACTTTCATATAAAGGATGCATACAAGGCAAATAAAAAAGGTTCTTATTTTTAAGTGGTGTAGTAGCATGTACTACAAAATTATTAGAGATTGTCTATTCTAATGTATGTGGATTTATAAAGACCATAAGTATTGAAAGAGCAAGGTATTTCTTCACTTTTATTGATGATTTTTTAAAAAAGATTTGGATTTATATTATTTAAGCTAAAAATGAGTATTTTTAGAAGTTTAAGGAATTTAAAGCACTTGTTGAAAAAAATAAATAAATACAAGATTAAGGTGTTGTATATGGACAATAGAAAGAAATACATGTCTAAATAATTTGATGTTTATTTGAAGAATGAAGAAATTTCTATACAAATAATAAATCTATATATTCTACAATAAAATGATATTATTGAAAGAGAAAATCAAACCATTGCAAAGATATCAAAGAACATGCTTCATGCTTAAAACCTTAGTTATGATTTTTGGATAGAAGTTGTAGTAAATGCAATATATATATAAGGAATAGGTGTCCAATAAGTGTTCTTATATCAATGACACTACAAGAAGCTTAGAATGAAAAACAACCTTACATTTCATATATAAAGATCTTTAGATGTATTACATATGCAAAGATATCAAATTGTATGAGGTTCAAACTTAATACAAAAGATACAAAGTGTGTATTCTTAGAATATTATTAAGGTACCAAGGCATATAGGCTAATATGTTTGAATACCAAAAAGATCATCATAAGTTATGATGTTAAATTTTTGGAATATAAAAATGCTTGTAAGCACTTGAAGATGTGTCCAAGTGGGATTAATGGCATATTTGTAGACACATCTTCAAATTCAGAAAAAAATAAGAAGATAAAGATAATAAAGATGGTAGAGGTGTAAATGAAGATGAAAAGCCAAAGAAGATTGAAAAGATGAAGGCTTCTATAATTACTAAAACTAGCAATGAAAAAATTGAAGATGTTGAAGATGATGATAATAATAATAAACAGTACCAATCTTTGAATAAGAAAAGACAAGTTTTAAGAAAGAAGAAGATTAGAAGAAAATATAGAGTACAATAAGATGAATCTTCTTCTTTAAATAAAAGAAGATATCTTTTGAAAAAAAAAGACCATTTGGTGAATGGTGGAAGAACCATATCTTTCCTCAAGTAAGTGAAGAACATGCAAATGTGACTCTTCTTGCTAATTTGTTGTCTTTGTATGATACTATAAAGTTCTAAGATGCAATCAAGTGGGAGAAGGCTATGGAAGAAGAGTACCAATCTCTTATAAAGAATGGTATATGGGAATTAGCACCTCTTCTAGCAAATTGATCTAGTATTGGTTGTAAGTGGATGTTTAGGACTAAAAGAGATGTAATAGGTGTGGTGATCAAGTATAAAGCAAGATTAGTTGCCAAAAGATACTCACAAGTTGCTGATGTTGAATTCAATGAGATTTATGCATCTATTGTTAAATTCAAATTATAGCAATTGGAACAATAACAAATTTGGAAATACATCAAATGAATGTGAAGATGGCCTTTGTAAATAGAAAATTGCAAGAAGACATCTACATAAACCAATCTCAAGGATTTGTATAACAAAGCAAACAATATCTTGTGTACAAATTAAAAAAATCTTTGTATCGCTTGAAACAATCACCAAGAGCATAATACTAATGTATTGATACATTTTTTTATCAATGAAGGATTTGTGAAGAATAAGGCTAATCATTCATTATATGTGATGCAATCTAAAGAGTTCTTGCTGGTTGTAATCCTCTATGTTGATGATTTGATCATTTTTATTAATAATATGGAGAAGATGGACTTGATAAAGGCCATATTAAAAAAAAATATGAGATGAGCAATTTGAGAGAGTTCCACTATTATTTAGAAGTAGAGTTTATAAGAGATTGTTATAACAAGACCATTACAATGAGCAAAAATAAGTATATTGAAGAAATTTTGAAACGATTCAATACGGAGGAATCCAAGTCTATTGGAACACCTTTGGATGCCAATTTAAAGTTGATGAAGCTTATAGATGAGGAGTTTGCATTAGTTGAAGGTGAAATGCAAAGTATTCTATACAAAACAACAGTATGTTCACTTATATATACAATGGTGGCTACAAAAGTGGATCTTATATTTAATATGAGTATTGTAAGCCAATATATGTTTAAGGCTAGACCTTTGTATTGAGCAATGATAAAGAGGATATTTAGATACTTAAAAGTTATAAAAGACTTCAAATTGTATTTAGGTAATAAAAACATTGATTTGTAAGGTTATTGTGATGCGGATTGTGATGCAGATTGGACTAGAGATATAAATGATAGAAGATCTACAACAATGTATGTATTTATTATTAAAGTAGGAGCTATTTCATGGAATTGCAAGAAATAACCTACCATTGCAAGATCAACTATGGAGGCTAAATACATGGCAACAAGTTATTGTGTAATAGAAGCATGTTGAATAAGACAATTCTTAGAAGATATTAAACTAGTACAATTAGAAGCAACTTCAATTATATGTGACAATTAAAGATATCTTGCATTTATCAAGAATCCAAAGCACTATTCAAGAATCAAGCATATTGATATTCAATATCATTTCATATGAGAGAAGATTGAAGATGGCTTAATAGGTATGAAATATTGTGCTACAAAAGATATTCTTGTTGATGTACGTACAAAGGCATTACTAAATAATAGACACCATGAGTTGATAAAGATATTAGACTTGAAAGTCTTTTGACAATTAGCAAAGTATGAATATTGAAGATCAACAAATACTTGCTTAATTACCACCAAATAGAATTTAATCATAATTATTAATAATTAATAGATAGCAAAAGATTAAAACAAGTTACTATAGTGATGGCTATGATTTTAGATGGTGGTTAAGTTTATAAGAATCTAGGATTTAGTTGGATGAAGTAAAAAATGATAAAAATGAATATGGATGATGTCTATGTATATTAGATGTAAATTCCATTTATAAGTAAAGAGTATTGGAAGTAAGAATCATCTTATTCTATACTTCTCTTTGTTTGTAATCTTGGTGATGCTAAGTATTATGGCTTTTAACTTTTTTTTCTTCAATAAATAACACATCTAATTTGAAATAAGTGATTTATATATTTTTTATAGTTTACAAATAAATATGTACAAAGAATCAAAATTTTAATACAAGGTAAATTAATAAGTCTTATAAATAATGAATTATAATATTTATGATAAATCTAAGCACCTTTGATATGTTATGAATTATATTTTTAATTAGATAATCTTTTTTATATTTCAATATAATATAATTTAATTCAAAAATTCTAAATAAATTTTTTTTAAAATCTTAATATAGCTAGATTATATTTATTATCCAATTAGCTATGTTAAATATTTAGAATATTGCATCCTAAGAAATAATATGCATTTGAATTGCCTATCAACTTAAAGAAGGATTTGAATAAAATAAAAAATATAGAATTTTTTTTGTTATAAAAAAATACTTTCTTTCTTAAATATAATATAGAATAAAAAATAATCAAAAAATATAGTAAATATACATAAGTTTCTTCTTTTATAATAAACAAGGATAATGAATAAAATTTTGTTGTTATTTTTATCTTAGAAAAGATAAAAAATGACTTTAAGAAAAAAAAACAAAGTTTGATGTTTATTTGAGATTGGTATAGCAAAACTATATAAAAATCAAGGAATATAAAAATCTAAGGTAAGATAGTACAATATGTCAATAAATTCTTAGTAATAAAATTATATTAAATAGAAAGTTAACAGAAGGTAAGTAAAAGTTGAATATATAAAAAAAAATTAAAGCAAAAAATAATTGGATATAAATGCTCTTAAGATATATATTTTTGAAATATACAAGCAATATTCATTTACCTTAAACAATACCAAATGAAATAATATTGATAGACAAAGTTGCTAAAACCAAGTTGTTTAAAAATATATTACCTATAAAAATTATAAGTTGTTGTATAGAACTTGAAGAACTACGACGATTTTAAGAATAATCTATCTATAAGTACATTATAGATAGATTATCTTTAAATATAAAAGTAAGACTATAGGAGTTAATTTCAATTTAGGAAATTAAAATTATAAAAGATAGAATACAAATTAGCAAAGTTCTATGATCTTATGATATTCTTTTAAAAAAAATTAAATTTATAAAAAATATCATTAAAGCAAATTTTCTACATTATAATATAAGACTTGATAAACAATTTTGAAGATTTTTTAAAAAAAGTATATGTGGTTGGCATTGTCAAAAGTCCAAATTTTATCCACAAATCTTTTGAAATTGTTTATTTCACTATTTGACAAATTCATCATCTATAATTTTCCATATTTTATATAAATATATAATCTCTTTGTTTATAAAATATTACAATAAATAAAAAATATAAGTGAATTATGTGATATGGCATCAAGGACCAAACCATGTTAAAGTAGCTTATTTAATAGATTTTTCTAATTTTGAGGCTTTTCATCTTTTAGGATTTTTTCATCTTTTAGGATTTTTATCCAACTTAGCATTAGGAGAGTACAATAGAATAATATTCCTTGACTTGATATTCTTCTCAAATCAAGTCTTATAAGTGTTTTGAGAGAAAAGACTTGGTATAATATTTGCTTGGATATAATGGTTTATTATTTAATAAAACTTGATTTCTTCTTACACTTACATTTTTAGATTTATTTTTATAGAGCAAGAGATAGCTTGACTAATAGTGTTATAGATATCTTTTTTTTTACTTAACAAGAAATATCTTTTTTCTTTAAATTGTTATGGTGTAGTAATTTTTTTAAGTAAAATTTTTCATTTTATACCTATTGCTTATAGAATTACTCTCATTGCATTTGTTTCATTAAAAAAAATTAAAGTAGGATTTTAAATTATTAAAATTAGAGAAAAAATAAAAAAATTATGACATGAAGAAATTTATTATTGGAGCAATTTAGAGTTTAGAGCAACCAACCACACTTACAAGCTGCATAGTTTTATCTACTACCAAGCTCATTCAATAGTTTTTTTATTTGTCATAGTTTCATCCACTATCAAGCTCATTTTGTAGTTTTTTGTTTGTTATAATTTCATCCGCTAATAAATTCATTCAATAGTTTTTTATCAAAGTATAATTTTCTGATATTTTTAATTCTTTTTTAAATTCAAATTTTAGGTATTGATTTTGTGAGTATATGGAATTACAATTGGACAAATTTTAAATATATTTGATAAGCCAAAATATAAAAAATAAGTTAATATAATAATTTTTCAATATTTGTAGGTTTTTAAAGCACCAAAATAATATATTTTGAATACTTGAATTTGAAATTATATTTGGTATTTAAAAAATACAAAAAATACTTATTAATACTATTATTTTGCTTGTCACAAAGTTGTAACTTATAGCCATCAGTTGTAAGTAGGTGTTGATTGTTTTGATCTACTTTTGAGTTCTATTTATATATTATTAGAAAAAAAGAACTACTATTGAATTTTTAGATTTTTTTTGATACCTTCTTCATGTAGCAGATATTATTGTTGTAGATTTTTAATATTATTTCATTTAATAATATACTTAATTTTTATTTATAGATTATTTTGATCAACTTATCCAAAATATCATTTTTATTAGTAATGAAGATTTGAAGAGACTAGGCCACATTGATTTACTCATTGTTGATTGGCCATATTAAAACCATTCACATGCCAAAGCCATTAGAGATTTATATGATCCATGGTCTAATCTATTCATAGACTTAATGCTATTAATATAATAATAATATTTTTATCAATCTATATTACTAGAGTATATTTTTAAGAATGTGCCTCTATTGGATTACACACAAAAGAAGGTGGTAGAGGATAGGTAATATATTTACTAATTTCTTGGTCCTCCAACCTTCATTGATATTACAGTCTTAGATTGTCATATCCACCGTTCTTTGTGGATTTGGACCAACTTGGTTACATCTCATGTATTTACAACATTACTTTTCAAAATTAAAGATGTCCACCAAATGCAAGATGGATGATATTTTAGATGCTCATTGTTTGATCTTGGCTATTTTCAAAAATGATAAGTCTTTTTTTTATCTAAGTAAATAAGTTGGAGGCACTACAGATTGTCTTATTTATATTTCTGACATATCTGGATTCTTTTATTATTCAAGTACATGGATCTGGCATAATTTGAAATGCTATTTTATAAACTCATAAAGAACCTATTGCAAATAAATAAGAATGCGCCATGGATTTTTTGACAAATACTACAATAGCTTATATTCTCATAGAGGATTAATATTATTCTCTATTTAGCCAAGCTATAGACTTCAATACTTTGATATAGATATTTGGCATTTGTCTTATTATTCAACATCACTATAATAGCTATTTGCTTGCTCTAAGACCAAAGAGCAATGGTCAAGGGCAATAGAGCCAAAAGTTACTAAAGTTAAAAAAATTTATATATTTTTTTACTTCAAATAGTATATAATAGAAGTACTTAAAATTCAACATGTTTTTAATACTTTGGCCCAAGAGTTTTGAAAAGAAAAGGTCTAAGAGATGTTTTCACATGTATTTTTATAAGATACTCTATTCTCTAGTGACAATGCCAACTTATATAGAGAATATAGTGATAAAGCTTTTCATTTAGCTACAAGCAAAGATATTGGAGGCATAAAAATTATCTCATTTATAAATTAATAATTAGAGGCCATGTTGGCATATAGTGGTTCTCTATTAGTAAAGACAAAGACCATAGAGTTTGATGAATGACCATTGAAGCTAGGGCCATATTTTGCAATGTCAAAATATTAAAAGTATGAGCTTTTATCTACTTATATTCTATTTGTTTTTTTTTTAGCTTTAAAGAGGTTATAAAAGCAAATCTATTCACATTCAATTAAAAGACAATCATCCAATTTTTCAATGGTCTTATAAGCTTAGTGTCTTAAAAAAAAATTGATGTCTAAATTTGATATAGGGATTTATTGGCTATAGTCTTGATTGAGCTCTCTAATAGCAAGTATATCAATGTGACAATTATGCTTTCTAAAAAAGATACATTGAATAAAAAAATGAATTTGTAGAGATTTTCCTCCAATTAATTGGAAGACCAAGTTAGATCCTGTCACGGACATATACATAGTTACCTATATGATCAGATAGAACTAGATAAAAGAAGGTAAAAGCAGATTAATTCCATAATATCTTTAGAGAAACTTCTTAGAAACTTCATAGACGGTGCTTTGACTTTATAAGTGTCCATAGTAGATTTTTGGATTAGAAACTTGGTCAATAAGTTAGCCACATGTCGCACATGTTGATAGCTTGAAGACCAAGCTAAATACGTGGCGAACATATAGGAAACTTGCCCTGTAAGTTTGACACGTGTCTTGCAACTTGGACACGTGTCTTATAAATTGGATACGTGTTGGAGGTCCTATAGAACGTCGCCACTTAGCTCTTAGGTAGATAGTATAAATAGAGACAAGAGTGAAGCCTTCTTCACTCTTGTCAACTCCTTTCTTGTTTCCAGTCTAATTCAAGAGTCTCTAATTTTCTTGTCTTTTGGCATTAGCCATTCCAGTTTCTTTTTAATATATATACTTCTTTATATTTATTTCTTTGAGAGAGGTCTCACTTGTTTATTTGACTTCATCCAATTATTGTCCTTGACAGATTGACAAGAGTACACATACAGTATCAGAGCTTTGTCTTTTCTTGATTAAGAGTGGATTACCCTTTTCTCTTAATAAGACATAAGCATATTAGAAGTTGTGGAGTACCCACTTCTAAACTGATATTGTTTCTAGAATTTTTTTTCTTTTGAGTGTGTGTTCCGTATTTCTTGAAGAAAGAGTAGACATCTTCCTTTCTATTATATTATCATGGCAGAGCTTGCGGAAATGAAGAGTGCAATGGCACAAATGCAAGAGCAAATGAGAGAACTAATGCTTGCAATGCATCAACTCAGTTTACCACCACAAGGAGCATCAAGATTAGCAGAAAGTGAAGATGTAGAGATGGTTGGAGCTACGTCAATATCTACACCAAACCATGCTACCTCACCGATGATGGAGCACCGTTCAAATGTTAGAGAACCAAAAATCAGTTTGCTTGAGAAGTTTGATGGCACAAGATCTAAGTTTTGAGGATTCAACAATCAGGTACAACTGGTGATCGAACTTCAACCTCAGAGTTATCCTACGCAAGGATCTCAAGTTAGGTTTATTGGAACGTTACTTTTGGGTCCTGCCTTATCATGGTTTTCATCTTTTCTTGAACGACGTGATCCAATATTCGATAATTTGGAGGCATTTTTTGCGGAATTTTGATCGATGTATGGAGAACATGATGCAATTCGTGTTGCAACCAACAAGATTCACATCCTACGACAAGGCAATCGATCAATGTCATTATACGCTTCACAATTTTGACAACTAGCGATCGACATCAAGTGGGACGATGTTACACTCATTAATCAATTTCTCTACGGATTACAATATGAGGTAAAAAAGTTAATGCTCAATTTACCCGATCCTCAGACATTGAGTCAAGCAATTGATTTTGCTGTGAAGTGTAACAATCGACTTTTTAAGTTTTGATCCGAGAGTCGTACAAGAGAGCCTCAACATTATTATTCAATGGCAACATCAACATCCTCACAAAACGTACATTCGGAAGTAGAGGACATGCAAATTGATGCGGTACGTTTTAAACCTCTTACTGAACAAGAAAAGATTCGTCATCGTCAAGAAGGATTATGTTTATATTGTGGAGAACCTAAGCACACTGCTCAACATTGTCCAAAGAAACGTCGCAACTACAAAATGAGGAGTACGGCTGTCAAAGAAGACAACATGTCAGAAAACAAATTTGTCCAGCTACAATAGGGACCGTTGTCGCGTGGCGTGAACTTCTATCTAGGAATACACCGGGTACCTAACTGTAGAGAATTTTACTTAATATTTATTGGCTAAACTCTAATGAGTTATTTGTCCTTAATAAGAAGGACAAATACACACGATAATATAAGAAAAAGGTTTTGTATGATTAAAACCTCTTATTTTTAAGTAGGTTTGTACATAAGTTTTCTCTATGATATGTAGAAAAACCTTAAAAACCTTTTAAAGACTCATCTATATACCAA